>CAEMYA010000106.1:2160738-2237109 GCA_903131615.1 Diplodus sargus
TTTTTTTTTTAACTTATTTTTATTTTTATAAACAAACCCTAACCGCAGAATCTGGATTGTTGTTACATTGTTTGCTTTCTCCGAGACCAAAACTGAGCAATTTGATGCACTGAACCAGCATCATGTCCCAATAACTGATTCAATCCAATGATCTAATCCCCACCTAACATCCTTCACAATTCACAACGGGAAAAGTACAGTGACAATACTGGCGTATATATATTGTGCGTCTTGTTTGGTTCTCTGTTGAGTGTCAGTGTCACCGGTTGTCGTGGCGTCTGGCTGCACTCATGCAGCAGGCCTGCTCCCAACACACCACAGCTTTTGGCAGCTTCTTATCATTTCAGCCCCTGATACGTTGACGCACGCTGATACAGCGACACAGTTAATGTGCATGGAGCCCTTTTGATGTGTGACGTATGTACAGCAGGCCGACAGTGTGACCCTCACTCACTTTATGTGTGTGTGTGTGTGTTTTCAGGATTATCAGAAAACTGTGGGATATCCATGTCTCCAATTCCCAAAGAGCAGAAGCTTTTCCTCCTCACTTCCTCGTCGCCACCTTTTTGCGGTGAGTGTCAGGGTGTGTGTGTGTGTGTGAGTGAGAGAGAGAGAGAGAGAGAGAGAAAGAATGAGCCACAGATTCTAAACAGCAACCAAGAATAATTTCTTATCTAGCTGATAAACATGAACAAGTGCACTGTTAACATGGTCACACTGTCTGCAGGCTTGATAGCTAATGAGCTGCCCAGCTGAGAGAAATCACTCTGGCTTAATAGCTGAGTGAATCAGTGCAGGTAGTGTCCATGACTGCAACCATGTAGCACAGCATCTCCTAATTTTTCACTTCCAGCTTTTTAATCAGACATACTCTCGATCAGAAGAGGTGATGTGTGGTGTGACAATGAGGGACTGCTGCTTTATCATAACAACTGTTTCTTTATCTGCAGTCCTGAGTCTTCCTGTTTTACCTTTTTGAATGACAAATACAAACCACTGCTCCCTGGTGGTATGGAGAGGCATTTCCTCTCATGTAGGCGCAGACAAATTACAGTAAAACCTCTTTGCAACTTGTTGTGCATGTCAGTTATATTGTCGCCATGTAACCAACTGCACATGCAGCACACTGCTGATTGCAGGATTGGGTGCAGCTGGTGGTGACCGCGCTGCTCTGTCTCCGGCACACCTGAAGCACTCACACACACACACACACACACACACACACACACACGAGGAGAGGGAGAGAGACTGGGTAGGTGACAATTAACCCCTTGATGCAGAAGGAGTGGCTGAGGCAGATGTAACAGTCTTCATGTTGTTTTAGAGAATATTATAAGAGAACATGGATTGTCTAGCAAATTATTTTTTAGCACAGGTTTCACAAATAATTGAGGGCCTCCTCATTTTAGTGCTTCTAATACTTCTCCTCAAAATAAGTATGAACCAACTATAGACTGAAATTAGGACTTAGTTCTTGTAATATCATGGCTATATTGTCAGATGATTCTCATGATTCAGGGATTTAGTTAATTTTTGTGGGGACAAAAGGAAAAGAAAAGGCAGCAATTTTCATTAATTTTATGGAATAATGGATTACTAACTGCTACAACCAAATAAGTAATCTAAGTACTCTAGCAGATTACTTTAATTGTTTCTGACTACAGTAAGGGCTGACTAAATGTAATTTAATTGAGTTGCATAAATATCCCACAGATACAGTCAGTAAAGCCAGTGCTCGTCAGATTTGCAGGACCTTTATTATTACATTAGTAAAGTCAGTGTGACCTCCATAGCAGTGAGGACTGCTACATAGGTACATCGGCACATATAGCTTTTATGCTGTTCTAATCTGAGGCAACTTTCACTGCAATTAATCTATTTTCCAATTTGGATTTATACAGAAGTTTGACCATCAAGATCTCAGGTTTTCCTCTGCTTGCTGTGTATCTCTCAGAGGCCCATATTTAGTGATATTTATATTCACGTTCCGAGAGAAACCTTCCTGCGTGACATTCGTTGAATTTAAAAGTGCTAATCACTAAATTACAACTTTAGTTAGAAATGGTGTGTTCATGTTGACGTTCTTGTTGAATAATTCAAACACCGATTTTTGTAATCTCTAAATGTAGCTGATTTTGTTAGTTCAGGTTTCAAGACAGCTAAGTGACAATCAAAAAAATCATTGTTTTTCTATATGTTGTAGGTAGATGTAGGTAAGCACTAAATACATGTTTCCCACTGAGTTGTTGCTCCTGTGCTCAGCTCATCACATCCTGTTGAAGCTGGAGGTCTCTCGCCTGGATAAGAGCGCTGAGGTGGAGGTGACACTGAGGACGGAGAGACTTGGAAAAGAGCAGCGGCTCAGACTGTAGGTGCCACGTCTCTAATGTCACAGTCTCATTTAATTGTCACTTTTCCAGAAGTGTCCAAATGTATCACTAAACACATTGTCAACTGCTTTGGTACTTTGATTTTATTTAGTTTGAAACAATAAATGAATTACATCAACAGAAAATTATTAGCAACTATTAAAAACAATCAGTTCATTATTAAGTCACTTTTCAAAAGAACATTCATCTGAATATTCATTGACCCTAGATTAACAGTGATGAGACGACTGTAATTTGAGGCACTAGTCACCATTTTCTGACATTCTCTAGACCTAAAAAACTCGCTTATTAATTAATTTTCCAGACGAATTGTCAATTGAGCAATTGTTAATTCATCTGTACAATCATTCTGGAGGATGCAGTATGGCAAGCAGCTAAGAAATTGTAAAGCAGTCCAGAGGAATACAATACAATTCCTCGGAGAATAAAGACCAAGTTAACATCCATTAACATTCATTATTACATCTTGTTACCGATCTACACCCTCTTTGAAGCAGAGAGAACATCAGCGGGCAAAAATTCTCACAGACTCTGTTTATTCAGTACTGATCGCACTCTAGTGCAGTGCCCTCATCCCAAAACTAGTCTTTTTTTTTTTGGCTCCCAGAAACAGCTGAGCAGACAGCTTCTATTTTGAGAAGAGAGGAACTGTACATGTCAGTGTAAAAGCCCGGCCAGGTGCAGGATAGTGTGGTACTACAGAAACACTGAGAGAGGACACGTGCCCATGCTCAGGTTCACTTGCATTGACAGGACACTTTATCCTCCCCTTTTCTTACTTCATCGCAAGATTTGATAAATGAATTGCTTACATTATATGAATATGTGCAGTATTAGGTTTATTAGTTTGTATGAAAACAAGAAAAGTGTAACATTAAACTGAGGCAAAACTGGAACTCCGAGTTCATGTTCCACATTGTTGATTCAAAAAGCGTGAGAGCAGGAGGTGTAGCCATCAGTCTGTTGTATTTCAATCAATTCTGAGCAATAAACACAGAGAGCAATAACTGCCCTCTGTGATGAATGTTGATTATCTAAAAGAGTTTCTCTCTGCCTGCTCCGCTGTCGGTATGACACTTTATTTACATACATGCTGTGTGTGTGTGTGTGTGTATGTGTGTGTCATGCAGTCAGACGGATACGACAGTGTACAGGACGGTGTTGCCGTTCCCTCTGGCTCTGTGTGAGATCAACACCATCGAGCTGAAGAACACCGGAGCTCGCTTCTACAGACAAGGAGACATCCACGTCAAGTCTGTGTGTCTCTCCGAGTTCCCCTCACTCAGGTACAGCGCCTATAGGACCACCTGGAGACACATACTGTCCTGTTTAAGCTCCCTCTGTACTCTGTCTAGATGTTGTCCTCCTGTACACTGTAGGTCATGTACAGGTTCAGGAAACCAAACTGTTTCCACTGTCTGCTGATGTATTATACATGCCTGCCTGTCAGTTTGTTTCTTGTCTGCAGTGCTGACTCAAACACAGGCTCAACTGGAAAATGTTTGAAGGGTTACTGCACTAAAAAAGGTGTTGCATATCAAACCCTTATGACCTAAAGGGCTGAACTTAAAGGTTTGTAGTTAACTCCTTTCTGGAACACGCCATGATTAACCACATTTCTCGATGGAATTTGACAGGCAAATAAATATCAGAAAATGTCCACAGAAAAATCCTCAATCTGTCCTACAGGCCAACTTATTTAAGTGCTCAGTATGTTCCAACAATACATTTGCTAAAATACACTTGTGCAGTTAGCTCCCACAATACTTCATGATTAGCAAACTGAAGCAAACACAGTTGCAAGGCTTATTGACAGCTAATTACACTGACAACAACCAGAATTATGTATTGTAAAATATATTGTATTGCAGAGGGTTTAAAACATTTAGAATTTTCAATACATATTTGTTTGATTTTTTTTTATGGTTTTAATACTCATTCTCCACAGTATCGATGAGGGATGTAACAATACCAAAACTCCCGTTATGATATCATTATGGTATATTGTCCACAAGACAATATTTATTACAATATTAAAAAACACAGAAAAAGATTACTACAATGTCCTAATAATAAATCTTATGTGTATAGCATTTATTATTCATATATAATTGTTTTTACATTTTACCTTAGGTCAGTCTGCTTTCCTTCTACAGTAAAATAAAAGTAACCGGCCGTGACCTACGCATGTATAAAAAGTAGCCATGAAATTGTCTCAGTTCATGTGTGATTGGACTATGTACAACTGCAACAACAATACAGCAGCAAATGGCGAGTAACGATCCATCCAACCAGAGAAAATCTCTGACATGTTATTATTTCTCTGTATGTTCAGTGGTTGTCTGTAATGGGTAATGGGTTGGCGTGTTGTACTCATGGTTGGTTTTATAAAAACAAACAGCCAGCAGCAGAGCTGATGCAGTGGATTGTGAGCCGTAGTTTCCCCAGGTGTTAACACACTACCTCCTGGGCATTTGGTGGTTTTTCGGGCACGACCAACTGGGAGGAGATCCCAGGGCAGACCCAGAACCTGCTGGAGGGATTACATACAGTATGTATCTGATCTGGCCTAGGATTGCCTCAGGATCCCCCATGAGGAGCTGGAAAGGGTTGCCTGGGAGAAGGACATCTAGAATACCCTTCTAAACCTACTGCCTCTGTAGCCCACCCCTGCATAAGCAGATGGATGGATGGATGGATGGATGGATGGATGGATGGACTTGTGTCAATTTTTCCCTGTGGTATCGAACATAGTATTGAATATTGATATTTAAAGACTATAATGCCAAAATTATCATACATGATCTAGAGGCTCTACCTGAACCACTTTGGTCCAGTTCCATTTTCATCTGAACTGTTTTGTCCACTGGTGTCTCATCTGTTATACAAGATTTTTCTTTTCCACTTTAAAGACAAAGTTAAACGTTAAAATTAAATTTTTGTGTGTTTCTGTTTCAGGCATGAGGAGCCGCTGTGTGTAAACAACATTAATATCAGACGAGGAGCTCCGTGGTCACATGACTTGGTGCAAGTGTGTGGCTTCTACTAAAGAAAGAGATCTTCTCAAAAGACACTAAATAACATTACAAAGCCGTCCACGGGTACCAACATGAAGTCTGTTTCACATTCTCACCAGCTTGTTTAATGATCAGAGTTAAGTCTCTGTCTGGAGAGCCAAAGAACCACATTTGGAAGCTAATACACTGATTATCACTCTGCTACTCACTGACTGAATGCAGTCTAGTTGAACTTTATCAGTTACTTGGCTAATCCACTGATCTTCCAACATCATGACTGTCGGTTAAAAGAATGTTGTATGTTTCTATTGTCTTTTGGTATTAGCTCATCTTAGTCTGAGAAGTGTGTTTAAAGAATGAAACCTTTTTCTGTAATGTGGCTTCAGGATGTTCCAGTTTTTGATGAATCTTGTGACATGTACTTTTGCTGAGTGCTGTATTTAAAAGACAAGCAATAAACTGATAACAGGGCCTCACTTTTCTCTGTTTATGGTTGGAGGTTCATGATTACATGTTTGGATCAAACACTGGTTGACTACTGGTATATTGGCAGGTAAAGCTAAGTTTCTCACTTGGTCATTCAGAGGTAAGAAAGCTGATTTAGTCCAATTTATTCTGTACCCAGATATATCACTGAAACATTGGAAAAAAGACAGAACATTAGGTAGGGAGTGCTGCACGTTCCCTAAATACAAGAGGATATCATCCGCATACAAAGATATGTAATGTATGGTCCCACAGTGATTGGAGTGATATCATTAGCCATTCAGATTGTCTGCGCCAGAGGCTCCAGGGAGAGTGCGAACAGAAGTGGACTCAAAGGGCATCCCTGTCTGGAACCCCTTGCAATGTTAAACAAGGAGGAACAAGTTCTACCTGTCAGTACCATAGCTGTTGGATTGTTATATAAAACTCTAATCATATGTATGAAATGAGGTCCCAACTCAAAAACCTCCAGAACTGACCAGAGATACTTACACTCCGAACGGTCAAATGCTTTTATAGCATCTAATGAGAAGACAGCTGAAGGCAGTGGTAATGAGGAGGCCCTGTGTATGATATGTATTAATCTCCTCACATTATCTGATGGCTGCCTGGATCTGATGAATCCCGTTTGGTCACAATAAATACGTATGGTCATAAAAGTTTGGAGCCTACGTGCAAGGAGCTTAGCATAAATTTTTTTTTTTTAGCCATCTTTTTATTAAGAACAAGGTACAAAAAGACGGTTGTATAAACAGACAAAGCTTTTGGATTTTCTGCAGAACACAAATACAAATAAACAAATACAACCCCACCCCCCACCCACCCACCCACCCTACAACATCTAGTGCATCCAAATCTATAGAGATTAAATAAGTGGATAAATAAATAGAGGTTATGATATTGATAGGTAAAGGTATCATTCAACAGGTACAAAGAATTATACAAGGAGAAAAAAAATAAGAAAGAAGAAAGTGGAAGCAGCTAATATGAAAGTAAAGCTTAAAAATAAGAGAGGAGGCCGAGCCTGCTGCGCAACATCATGCATCACCCCTCAGGATCTAGTACTTGTGAATTCATAAATTATTAGGGAGGGTTTTAAGTTTGTTTATGAAAGACATTACTGGGTTCCAGGTGGAATAAAAGAGGTCTTTTGACCCTCTAAGTGTGTATTTGATCTTTTCAAGACTTAAATGGAGCATAAGGTCACTCATCCACAAGGAGGTGCTTGGTGGTTTGGAAGATTTCCAGTGCAGCAAAATCCTTCGGCGGGCAAGTAAAGTTGTAAATGCAATAATGTTCTTATGCTTATTACTAATCTGTTGGTCAGCTGGCACTATACCGAAGATGGCAGAGTAGGCGTTAGGTTGCAAGTTTAAGGATAGTGCCTGTGACAGAGTTCTGAAGACTGCTGACCAGTAATCCGAGAGGGAAGGACATGACCAGAACATGTGCGTTAATGTTGCCGAGGCAACATGACATTTGCTGCAATTCTCATCCACCTCAGGATAAATTCTGGCCAGCCTAGACTTGGAGAGGTGGGTACGGTGCAAGACTTTGAACTGGATTACACCTAGCCTAGCACATGAAGTAGTTCCATTAACTCTCTTCAGCGCTTCGGTCCAGGATTCCTAAGGTATTACATCCCCAAGCTCCTCCTCCCATTTCCCTTTAATCTTATTGAGAGAGGTGTCTCCGAGAGATGATATGTTTGAATAGATTCTCGCAATGAAACCTTTTAAATTGGAGGGGATTTGGAGGATGCCATCCATAGCAGTAGGTTGAGGTGCATAGGGGAAGTTTGAATTTAGGTTTTGCATAAAATGTCGGATCTGGAAATATCGGAAAAGACTTGAGCCGGGGAGGTTGAATTTTTGAGAAAGATAACTAAAGGTAGAGAATACACCTTCGCTGTAGAGATCTTTAAATTTGGAGAGGCCAAGTCCTTTCCACAGGGCAAAGGCGTTGTCTAATCTAGGCGGGACAAAAAGATGGTTATCACAAATAGGAGCCAGATGAGAGAAACCTGTTAGACCAAAGTGGTTTCGAAATTGAGACCAGATTCGTAATGTATTGATAACAACAGGGTTAGAGGTATAAGATGGAGCGGACAAAGGGAGACTCGAAGTAACCAAGGCGGGGAGGGATGTCGAAATGCATGACTCGTTTTCTATTTCACACCACGACAGCTTTGGGGCGTGAAGCCAGTATATGATTTTCTGAATATTAGCCGCCCAGTGATAGTGAAGCAAATTTGGTAAACCCAGTCCGCCCTGGGATCGATGTCGCTGCAGGAGCCTTTTCTGTATTCTGGGGGCTTTACCCCCCCCAAATGAATGATGATATTATTTTATCAACGGACTGAAAAAAGGATTTTGGGAGAAATACAGGGAGACATTGAAAAAGATAGAGGAATCGGGGTAACACGTTCATTTTAATACAGTTGACCTTTCCAGCCAGTGAGAGATTAATGGACCTCCAATTCTGTAAATCGTTTCTTATTTTATCGACGAGGGGTGTGAAGTTATCTTTGTATAGTTTAGGGAAAGTCCGTGTAATATTGATTCCTAAATATCTAAAGCCAGATTTAGACAGATGGAATGGCAGGTCCTTTTGTGGAATTTCAAGAGCTAGGTTGTTCACTGGGAAGCACTCGCTTTTTGTGAGGTTAGTCTTATATCCTGAAAAAATACCAAATCTGTTCAACACCTGGACTATGTGGGAAACACACCGCACCGGGTCAGACACATACAACAGAAGGTCGTCGGCATATAGAGCCACCTTGTGTTCCCTCCCCCATCTAGAAATTCCAATTATTTCCGGGCATGATTTTAGCATGATAGACAGAGGCTCAATGGCGAATGCAAACAAGAGTGGACTAAGTGGGCACCCTTGACGTGTCCCTCTTGATAATGAAAAAAATTCAGATCGTTTCCCGTTTGTGACCACTGATGCCTTTGGTGAGGCATATAGAAGTTTAATCCAGGCAATAAAAGTTGGTCCAAAACCAAAGGCCTGCAGACACTCAAATAAATACGCCCACTCCACTCTGTCAAAAGCCTTCTCTGCATCCAGGGAGATAACCACTTCTGGTACCCCCCCGGATGCAGGAGAATATATGACATTAAGAAGGCTCCGGATGTTAGAGAAGGAGTGACGACCAGTCATGAAACCTGTTTGATCAGGGCAGATCACCTCATCTGTAACCGATTCTAAACGGCAAGCCAGTGCCTTAGCTAAGATTTTAATGTCACTATTTAACAATGAGATGGGCCGATATGATCCACACTGTGTTCTGTCCTTCACGGGCTTTGGTATAAGTGTTATGGATGCTTCCGTTAGCGTCTGTGGCAAGGCCCCAGTACCCATCGAATCATTAAACATTTCTAAAATAAGTGGTGCTAATTTGGTTGAGAATTTTTTGTAGAATTCAATTGGATATCCATCGGGACCCGGGGCCTTGCCACTTTGCATCGCCGAAATCGCATTTGAGATTTCTGTTAGTCGAAAGGGTAGATCTAGTTCTGCTTTATAGGCGGGACTAATAGCAGGGGCGTTTAAATTCGTAAAAAAGTTTTGCATATCGGTATCATCACTAGGTGCTTCCGAGGTATACAGTTTTGAGTAAAATGCCTTGAAGGTATTGTTTATTTCAAGGGGATCAGTAGTAAGCTCCCCGTTTTCTTTTTGTATTTGTGTAATCTGTTGATCGGAAGACTTACATTTTAATTGATGCACTAGCAGTCTACCAGCCTTTTCGCCGTGTTCATAGACAAAGCCTCGTGATTTCAACAATATACGTGTTGTCTTTTCAGAAGATAATAAGTCATATTTGGTTTGAAGATCCAGCTTATTTTTATAGAATTCCGGAGTGGGAGAGGCAGAGTATTGATGGTCTATGTCAAATATTGAACTAAGAAGTTGTTCTTGTTCTTGCTTCCTAGCCTTGTTCACCCTAGAGTTGTAAGAGACAATATCCCCCCTTATTACCACTTTAAGAGTCTGCCACAGCAAGGAGGGGGAGATATTGTCCTTGTTGTTGGTTTCTAGGAAGTTATCAATGGCTGTCGAGATCATTTGGCAGAATCCTTTGTCTGTCACTAGTGCAGTATCAAATCTCCATGGAGCCCGGTCAGAGGAGTTAAGTGGACAGGAGAGATCTAATATTACTGGAGCATGGTCGGATTCGATTATGGTGGAGTATTCTATATTTTTAACAAAGGGGAGTAATACACTGTCTATAAAAAAATAATCGATTCTGCTATACGAATGGTGAACATGTGAAAAAAAAGAGAATACTTTACTATGAGGGAAGCGAAAGCGCCAGGGGTCAAAACATCCAATTTGGTTCATAAACGATGACAGTGTTTTAGCCATTTTGGAGGGGATTTTAGACTTTGGGCTGGAACGGTCCAAGGAAGGGTTAATTGTACAGTTTAGGTCTCCGCCAAAAATTAGGGAGTGTGAGTTTAGGTCAGGTATGGATGAGATTACTTTTTCTATGAATTTCTCATCATCCCAGTTGGGTGCATACACGTTAACCAATAGGACAGGTTTGTGATAGAGGGACCCAGAAACGATTATAAAACGGCCGTGTGGGTCAGATATAATGTTTGTGGCATTAAAGAGGGTTTTTTTATGAATTACAATTGCTGCGCCACGTGACCTGGAATTGAAACTTGAGTGAAAAATTTGGCCAACCCATGGCTTTTTTAATCTGATGTGGTCTTTAACCATTAAATGTGTTTCCTGCAAAAAGGCAACTTCACACTTTAAGAGTTTAAGGTGTGCAAATATTCTAGCCCGCTTTATAGGTCCATTCAAACCCTTGACATTCCATGAAATAAATCTTACATCTGTCCCTCCCGTAATCCGATTACTCTTCTGTGTCCTGTTCATGGTCTACTAGATCTATCAGTAATATTTGTAAGAATACATGATCCGCTGCACCACAGCCCAGCATCCACTCTGAAGAATAGAGAGAGTGCCTCCACTTAAAAATACATAGTAAAATGATAGGAACAAGCTAATAAAACTGTTGAAATGGATTTGAAGTCCAGGGATGCACACACCCAACACTCTAACAACCCTAACAGAACCCCCAATTACCCAAGATGACAACAGAACATAACAACGCAAAATAAAATAAATGCCTATGTTTGCCTCCCCAACTGAGGAAAACTGCAGGCTCACCATATCTCCCCTGGTCTTCCGGGAGTGCATCCTGATTAACTCTATTTTCGCTCGGGGTACTCCCAATCATCTTGTGCAAAAGTAATAACATCACTCTTTAAACATATGGTTGATGAAGTTGTCAGGATAAAGAAAAGAAAGGAAAGCAAAAAAAGAACTATATTAAGCACACATGACACTTCGAGCAAAAACAAGTATAGAGGGGCTTTAACCTAGCATCAGGTATTAAATTGCTAACTTAAGGGGGAGTTTTAAAGTAGTAATATTTACATGCCACACTGATTGTTTCAACACTTGTGCCTAAAATAACCAGGAACAGCAGTAAAAGAAACATACAAAAAAAATGAGAAAATTGGACTGAAAAGGATACCTGAGTCCACTGAAGAGAGTGAGTGAAAGTATTGTTTGTGTAAAGTCCAGTCAGTTAAATCCAGTGCCTGGTGTAGAGGCCAATCTTCTCAATAATGAGCGCCAACAGTCACAGATGTTTTTATCACTCCTTAATTACCCGGCAGTTGTAAAATTCCTGGGCATCTTCAGGTGACTGGAAGGTGAACGTTTGCGCCTCAAAAGTCACCACCAGGCGAGCCGGGTACATCATACGGAACCGAACTCCCTTCTGGAAGAGTGCCCGTTTCACATCGTTATAGGCTGCTCGTTTTCTCGCCAGTGCGGGGCTCAGGTCGGGGTAAATCCTCAAGGTTGTCCACTGATAGTTCACTGCATGGTTCCTGGACCACCGTAGGGCTGCCTCTCTCTGCTGAAAGCGAAGAAAGAACACGACGAATGGTCTTGCTGGTTTCCCCTCTTTCGGTTTTGGGCCAAGTGACCGATGAGCCCGCTCCAGTTCAGGCGGACTGGTAAACACGTCAGGACCCATACACTCCGCCAGGAGCTCAGAAACAAACTTGACCGGGTCCTTGCCATTCTCACTGCCCTCCGGGACGTTCACTATTCTCAAGTTGGATCTGCGTGATCTGTTTTCCAAGTCGTCTACGCGGTCCCACAGTGTTTGATTCTGGGTTTGGAGGGACTGGATTGTGGCTTCGGCTGTGGTCAGTCGTTCAAAGTTTTCTCCGGCGATGGTTTCCGTGGCTGCGAGGCGGGTCTGGAACGAACCGACCGTATCCCGGAGGGCATCCATGGCTGTCTGAAGTGGCTTTAAAGATTCTTGAATCAGCCCAGAGACATCCTTTTTCAAACCAGCTCTCTGCTTCGCCAGCTCGGCCACCAGCTGCGACATGGAGATTGTGTCAGTAACGTCTCCTCGGACAGGTGGGCCAAAGTCAGCATTAGCGTTAGCACCTTCGCTGTTAACGTTAGCAGGAGCTGCGTTAGCGGCCATGGCCGACAGCTTGCTAGCTATGCTAGTGCTGGCTCGTGTCACAACTGGAGTTTGTGTGCCACTTTTCTTATGTTTAGAGACGCTCATTTTGGTGTCAGAGGTGTCGAAATGACTTTGTAACGCGCTGTGACAGTTTGATAGAAGAAAGTCCTATGACTAAATATAAAATGAAGCAAAAGTGATCGGGAGACCCGAAGCCGACGTCTGCTCTCTTACATCATCAACCGGAAGTCCTTAGCATAAATTTTAATATCAGCAATTATAAGGGACAAAGGTCTATAATTGGCACACTCCGAAGGGTCTTTATCTTTTTTTAGCAGCAGTGAAATGATCACTATATTCACATCTCCGGAAAAGGAGCCTTTCTCCAAGGAGGCCTGTATCATATCAAGAAGTAAGGGGCCCAAACTATGCCAGAAAGTTCTGGGGGGATCCCATCCAGACCAAATGATTTACCCCTGTGCAAATCATCAGCTGCTGCCTTAAGCTCCATTAAAGTAATAGGGGCATTTAAACTATGGGAATCATCGGCTGTCATTCTGGGTAATTGGAGGGAACTCAAGAATTTGTTGCATGCATCTTTATTGTGAGCAACCTCTGAGCTATACAAGTCAGCATGGAAACTGCGGAAAGAAGCATTAATTTCAGAGGGTTATGTTAACATATGACCGTCATCTGATCTAATGATCTGATCAGCCTTCAGCCTTCAGCCTTAGCGAGAGCAAATGGCTGGGTCTGGCTCCATTAAAACAATATGTTTGGCGTGCTCTATGTATCAAGAACTCAGCGCACCGTTTGAGAATAGCATTAATGTCTTTATTCACCAGGTCATACTCAGGTGCAACCTGATCATCAATATTTTGTTGTAATAAGATATCAAATGTTGAGAGTTTGCGCTCCAGCTCAGACAATCTGGATGAGCGGGCCTTCCTTAGATTAGATGCATACAGTGTAGCATTATTTCTAATAAAACCTTTTACAGCGTCCCGGAGTATTCTTGGGTCAGTAACTGAACCCTTGTTTGTATTAAGAAATTCACTAAATTGGGCTAAAAACTGAGAACGAATCTTATGATCAGAAAGAGTAACTGGCAAAAAAATAACCTCCATAATTTTCTGAAACATTCCTCTAGAGGCAAAAATAAAGTCAATTTGTGAAAAGGATTTGTGCCTTGCTGACAGATGAGTAAAATCTCTAGAGGTAAGGTTTACCATGTGCCACAAATCCATCACACCAATGTTATTTGACCAAGAGCATAAGGCTTCAGAGCTCTGTTTTTGTTCTTCATTTTCAGATTGTCCAGATCTATCAAGAGTGGTCCACTACAGCACCTACGATGAACTTGAAGTCTGAGAGGTCTAACAGAATTTTAGTGATCTGTTCATAGAAATGTGAGTCAAAGGTATTATGAGCATAGAGCGATACAAGTGCAATGTCAGTACTTTCTATATGAATTTAAGCGATAGTTATTCTATAAATATTCAATAAATAATTAAAATAACTAAGTTAATGTACAAAGGTACTTGAAATGATGTGCAAATGTCAGATAAATGGAGCAATATATAAATGTGATATGTGGGGAGCAGGGCACTAAAGTTAGATGTCTGACTCACCAGCTGCCAGCAGTACAAAGCTAGGCAGATAACAGGACAAATCCCATGTTACTGTCCATAAATGTCTTTGCATCCTCTTGGTCTTTGAATGACTTCTGTACACCGTTTACCTTGAATGACAGCACCGCACAAAAGTATATCTGGAAACGGATGTTCCACTTAATAAGCTCGGGGGCAGACAGGGTTGAAAGCTCTCCAGGCAGACCGGACCAACGGAGGGATGTCAGGAGCGAAGCAGATAGACTGGCCGTCAAAGTGGATGGTCCCTTTGCGTTTTGTTGAAGAAATTATCATGGCGACATCTCTGGAACAGTGGATCCTGGCAATGATATGGTGGAGGCAACCCTCCAAAGGCGGCCCGAGACCCCGATGTGCGCAGTCAATTGAGCTGGATTTGGGGGAGTCGGCAGACACTGCAATCTCATCAGTGCACTTTACCATACCATCAACTTTCTCCTCCAGTATGGATTCGAAGCTGGTGAAGACTTGCTGGAGCATTGTTTGCATCCACAAACCTTCTTCAGCAATGTGTTTAAGCAGCGCTGTCACCTGAACTTTGAAAGTAAAATCTAAAGTCAAAAAGGCTTTGACTGTGTTTCCGTTGCTATGGTTACTCATTTTAGAGACAGGCTGCTAGCCAGCTAGCGCATTGATTTAGAACGGTGAACAGACAATTTGACTGGAACTACTGAGTAGGTATCCATATATCAGGGATTAATGGACACCCTGCAGCCAATCAGAATCGAGTATTCCCCCAGACCATGGTATAAAGACAAATAAACTACAGCACCCATTTGGAGAAATGATTAAGTTATCATCAAGTTATTGGACTATACTCTAAAGGGTGAGCTTTTATTTTGTAATGGCATTTCTTCAACACAGGTCATATGAGGTAGATGTGCTGCAGATGGTTGCAGTCTGCTTATCCATGCATCTCCCACAGACTACAATAGAACTGACACCGTGGTGTTGGAATGGATGTTGTATAAGCTAAGTGTCAAATGGAAGGGGACAGTCACAGAAAACAAACTACAGTTTCACTGCACACAAAGAGCTTTATGGAGAAATCTTGGCCCCAAGAAAATACTTTTTGAAAACGTTTACTTCTTGATTTTAGTCCCATGTCTCTATTTTGAAGACAATAAACAGACAAATAACACAATTCACAGTATACACGTGTGTATTAAATACTCAATTAATTACAAAAATGAAAAAAAAGTGGTTTACAGGCATTCAATATCATCAAGGAAGAAGTGAGTGGTTGTCCTTGGATTTGGTATCATGCTCTGAAATTCAGTACAACAAGCTCACCTCTTACGTTTCTGACAGTGAACCAAGTCCTGGTGCATTCAGATAAATCAATGAAAACATGCCCAACGAAACATGAAAGTTTAATTGGAAAAATCTACACAGCCAGGTATGTTTTGTACCTAAGTTGCTCATCCACCGGTTTGGAAAGTTCTGTAAAATATGCAAATACAAATGTTTAAAGGATTAAGAATTGATTTTGTGTTTGAAGCAGTTGTTACAGCTCTAATTAACTCATATAATGTGATTTTTTTAAATCAGTTGTAGCCAGAAGAATGTGTAGTAACCTTACTGTGTCAAATCAATTAGTCTTCGTAGGAAGCGTTTAAAGTCAAATTTAACAACAAATCACGTTAAGTCAAGTCCAAATCAAACAATCATAGCTGTAACATCAAATATACGTGAGATGAAACACAAATTCATCTGTTTCTGTATCACAGAATCCATTTTTATAACATGACATAAAATAAAATTTTGTAACATTTAACGTGCTGGTAAGTAACGAGGTGAAGGCTGTCCCTGTCCTCAGTGTTCCAGTCCCATTAACATGATGGTTTAATAAATGTTGGAATCTGCAAGTCTGTCTGTAACTGGACAGATGTTTCTCTCTGATAGCAGCTGCAGAAACACGCTACACAATGTAAATGTCCTTTAAACATTTTATTTTTTTCACATGGTTGCTAAATTATAGATTTTGCAAATGCCATCTTCTAAAACATCCATACGTTTTATTCAATCGGAATAGATTGGGCAGGTGCACCTGTCTTTGGGGGCAATTAGTCTCACAGTGGCCTAAATGTTACATAGAGACCAAGTGAAATGATTATGGTGATAAATATCAGCCTCCAACATTGATTGCTAATATTGGCTGTCTTGTGACTTGATGTGAGGTGAGGACAGGGACAGGGAGCGAGGAGACAGTGTCATAACAAGTGACATGTGACACATTCATACTGCTATACTGTAAATAATATAGTGTTTTCCAGGAGAGACTCTTCTCACAGTTTGGGAGTGTCGGTGGGAGCCAGCGGCGCACGGCCCCTCTGGAAACGAGGTGGCAGGGTTCTGTCGCTATCACCTCCTGCAGAGTCAACATCGAAGCTTAGGTTAGGAACGTCACGGTCACACATCAGGCTCACGGTGTTTTCATACCGACATCTCAATATCATGACAGACAAGGAAACGAAGAGGGGTATTACAGTGCAACTGCGATAGATCTGTGTCTCTATTCATTTTGCACAGCACAGTTTCTCTTCCACTGAGATTAGTTACAGAAATAAGTATGCTATGCTTCACAGCGAAGTATTTATTCATTTTACAATTCAGCATCAGTGGTTTAGGTGATGTGTTATATTAAAAACAAAGCCCATTTGTCAGTTAAAAACACACAACACAATGATTTCCAAAAAATGAAAGAAACACATATATTGACTCTGTGCTCACTGTTCAGAATGTGCTGATGGTGCAAATAGCTGCTCTTAAGTGACGCCCTGGCTCTTTAACTCCATGGGCCAACCAGCTGTTACTTACAGTTTAGATTATTTAAAATACTTTGTGCAGAAATTCGACTGTAACTGCTCACAGTATGCTGGTTATTCACACACATGGAACCAGAAATGCACAGAATATCATGGTTATCTGTGTTTAATAGAGAGCTTCTCATCCAAGATTGATGTTGAGACATATTATAGGGGAATTCAAATATTTCTAAACGTGGGCTCTCCAACCATCAACGTTACATCCACCAAGTATTTGATTTAGTCTCTGACGGGCTGAGGTTGTGTCAGACAACATGGAAACAATTAATTAAGTACATCTTTTTTGTAACCAGAAACGCAAGTCTCACTGAAGGAGAAGACTCGCTCTGAAATGTCACAAGGTGAGTCGCTACAGTCGGTGCCTCACCTACATCGTCACAATCAGTTAAATATTTGAAACAAATTCTTGCTAGCAGTCCCTCAAGGTAAACTCTGTTCTCTCCTCTCCAACTCTTATTCGTGTTTCCACTGTCATCTTCCTGCAACAACACCTCTCACAAGCGTTCAGAGCGAGACAAAAAGGTCTCCCTCTGGAGGAATCGTTTCCGTAATGTTGTCAGACACTTAGAATGACAACCTCAGCCTGCCGGTGCCAAAAACAAGCACCTTTAGCACACATCACTTTGACAGTTGGAGTTGTCCCAAAAGGATTACATCGCAGCGTTTGTAGCCGTGTTGCAGCTGCCAGCTGATGCGGCCGGCTGGACCGATTCCAAAAGCTTCGGTAAGTATTAATCATTTACACACCCGAGCGTGTTGGCCCAGGTTTAAAAATACAGCAATTCCCTTTTCAGGATATTTCTTGACTCATGTTGTGAGGATTGGCTGTGTTGCCTTTTTGTGCAGTTCTATCTCTTGTTTTCCATTCGGTCAGAGCCACTGGCCTGTGAACTGAGACTTTTATATTACTGTCCGGGATAGATTTGACCTCCTGCTTTACAACCGCCCTGCAACCCAACCCGACACTGACCCCACTATCCAGCTATGAAACATGATCCTCCACCTATGATTGGCCAAATGCTGGTTATGAGACGGTGGGAGGGCAGGATGGGCTGAGGGCGGATGAACAGATGAGCAGACAGACGGACAGACAGACACGGGATTATTAGCATTGAACTGAATTATTTGGACATCCCCTGAATTTCCAAGCTCTAATCCTGATCAGAAAGGAACACAGCTGCTGCCCCACCGCCCTCCTGCTGTCTGCGCTTACTAGCTACAGTATCGAACTGATACACGCAAACACACGCAAAGGGCAGGCACACACAGCACCCAATCAGCTGTCTGATCAGCGCCCTGTGCTCATTTGCTGTTAAACTGTTGTATCTGAGTGAACAAATTCAATTCTGCTACTGTACCAAAGATGACTGTAAGCTTGTGAGAGTCAGAGCCAAAGCAAACACTAATACAGAGCAGCTGGCAGGGAAGGAATTTTAATCTTAAAGTATGGTTTGAAAATAGAATAATAATCCAGATATCCCAAAAGCTGACAAGGCCAACGGCAAAGAATTCTGGCTGCTATTTAATGTCAGTCTGTGGCTACAAATAGTCTGGTTGCTCACTGAACACCATTTAATCAAAACAGTGTTTTGCAGAGTCATTTCAACAGCATGCGTGTTTACATTCAAATGCAAAAAGATCGAGCATTGGATCCTCTTGGCATAAATCAAATTAGTTCACGGTTGATCCTCTTACATAAAGGGATGTTGTGAGGGCTGGACAATAATTCAATATTACTGTACATTGACCATAACGTGTAATTTTTTATATCAAAATTCTGTTATTTTTATTGTTACATGAGTATTTGAAGTTTATTGAGTTGAACATGAAAAAACAGTCCCGTCACAGGCTGTTATGTAACATGAGCGTTTGATCATATTACATGATTCTCATCAGCAGATGGGGTTTGCCCAGTTGTCATGGATCTGCAGATGTTCATATTTTTATGTATTTATTTATAAGCACATTTGTGGATGATGATCATGTGTTACAAGTTTCAAAGTAAGATTTAGTAAAGTAAGATTTCAAAGTAAAAGTACCCATTATGCAAAATATTTTGAGTGTGTTAAAATATGTCATTCATTATTATTCACTCATTAGAATGAAAGTACACTGTAGGCTGAATCATTTTGGCCTTTTTTCAATTTAAAAATATTTGTGAAAACACTGCTTTACATATGAGTTTACTTCATTTAGTTTCAATAGTTAGGTCAAACTCTGATTTGTGTGGAACCAGTTGTTAAGCTGAAGTGGCAAGAGACAACTTTCCCACCACCCAGCATTTCCAAGTGGTATCCTTGTCTGCACCATTGTTGCCCTGACAATTAAACATGAGTTTATTTAATCATTTAGTCTATAATATAGATGTGACAGCAGACAGAGGCCGACAGAAATGGTGCCAGGCTGGCAACCTGATGGGATCGCCGGTTAACCTTCTTATTCCGCAGATGTCATGCCTGGTGGCAGACAACATTTCATGGTGATGGTGAGATTTATAGGAAAGCAAACTCACAGTTAATAGTTGATTTCATTATTTTACAACTATTACACAGTGCATTCGACATTAACTTAATAATGATACATTAAAGCAAAAAATGTGTCTATTGCCAGTTTAACTAAACTTCAGAAAACAGGTTTTCACACACACAAAAAAATGCAGCTGTTCCTGCTGGAGCAACTTTGTTCCAGTATTTAGAATAATAACAGTATGTTAAAAGCTTGCAGGGAGTCTTTTTAATTGTGCCTGAACTCTGTACGGTAAATTCATCTGACTCACCATTTCAAGTTAGAACTCAGGTTTTTAAGCTTGTCTGAAAATAAAAACTAAACAAAATCTTAAGTTTAATTAACTTGAAATAAATAACACTTGTATATTTATGTTAAACTGATATGAAAAAATGTGTTGATTCCACAAAATTCCTGTTTGATTTTTTACAGTGAAGCATTTAATGTTGTTGATGGTTGTAGTTGGATTGATACTACTATGTTAAGTATTATTTAAGTAGCTTTATGCATATGTGCAGGGTAGTTTAATCAACAATACTTCATTTTATGTTTTCAAATAATCTGATATGTTGTATTTAATGTCATAATTATAGCTGTAAAAATAAAAATCTTTAATGGAACTGGCAATGGAAGTACTCCAAATGGAATACCTGAAAAAAGGTTTATATACTTGAATCGTTGTACCCAGTAAATTTCTACAGTTGTATTTGTCAGTTGTCATAAATCTGTAAAATGATCCGTGGAGGAGAAAAGTATTAACATCAGTGCTGCGCTGCCTTCAGCCATGTAGCCCAGACCTCTACTGTATCTTGCCATGACGTCAGGTTAGTAAGAATTGTGCACCGCAAGCCACCCATGCACACACGCCACCCCCATGCCACTCTCCACCCAGGTGAGGTACTTACATGTAGCTTAAGTGGTGACCCAGTGTGTTAGCTCCAGCACCCTGCCCCTCTACCTCAAATAATCCCTCTCATTGCCATAATCCATTAAGGAGCCCGCCACATCAGCAAAGTCCTCCAGGACCAGGCTGGTGGAGTCCTCACCAGAGGGCAGCTCCGGGTCCGACGCCCAGGGGTGCTGGTAGCGGTCGTGCTGGGGGGCCTGGGGTTCATCCATGGTGGTCTTTCTTGGTCCCTGCAGGAGGGGCTGAGACTGGGTTGGATCGGACCTCTGGTAGGCCGGAGCTGCATCTTCCACCTGCTGTTCAGTCTGCTGCTCCTTGGCGGGGCCGCTGTCACTGCCGCTGCCGCCCTCGCTGCCCTGCGAGGAGGGGGCCAGCACGTGGTAGAGGCTGGGAAGGCGAATGTCCAGGAGCACGCCGCTCTTAATGTAGAGCTTGTTGTTGAGGTTGTAGAGCTTCTCGGCGATGTCGTAGCCCAGCATGACGGAGAAGAGACGGGCGATGTAGCGTTCCTTTGATATTAGCATATAGAGTCGCCGACGACGCCAAGAGATGTAGCGGGAGTCTTCTTCTGCTGTCAGGGTCACCTGGGGAGTATTAATGGAACACCTTAATATCAATGCCTTAAAGGTACTAGGGCACTCATGTATGCCTTCGAGCTTACAGATCACAATATTTCCCCATCGACAGTTGGTGACGTTAAGGAAATGCTCGCTCGTAACTTTGTCAAGGGAAATGTCAAAATATTCATCATTTGTCTATAATGTCATGTTGAAGGAATAGTTTGACATTTCGGGAAGTTCACGTATTTGCTTTTGGAGGGGGAGGGGGTTGTCGAGGGTTGGATGAGAAGATCAATCATCACTCATCTATCATTCAAGCGTGAGGCTGTAGCAAGAGGGTGGTTAGCTTAGATTAGCATAAAGACTGAGAGCGGGGGAATGTAAACCTGGTTCTGTCCAAACGTTTAGAAATCTGCCTCTATCTACTCAAATCTATGTATCTATGTATATATACAGAATACTATCCGAGGACTGGATATATTGCACTGGAATTTATTATACTAATATGAAGATCTTCAGGTTTAAGACTGTTGTTTCAATAATATAAAATATTTGCATATATCACCTCTGGCTATTAGAAATGACAACAGTCATTTTCCTCTATTTTCTGATGCTATTATAAATATTGATGAAAACTATCATTAGTAGCAGCTCGACCTTTGTTTGTGCACCTCACTGATCCAATAGCCAGCACAGCCTTCTTGTTTGCAAACCCTGCATGTCCACCGTGACCTCCAGGCCTCACTCCTACTTTAACCGAGCTAATCTTAAGCAACAGGATATGTGAAAGACAAGAGGACAGCTGCTTTCCCTTGTTCGTCTTATCAGCCAGAAGCGGAGTCTGATAGAAGTCAACAAAAGACAACTCGATATCCAACCGGGGTTTCTTGTTTCAAATCGAACAATGACTGCACTACAAGGTTTAACATTTTACTGCCAGAGTTCGCACTGACTGAGCTGCCGAAACCCATACCTGAAACTTTCCCTCCTCGTTTGGCCTGAGAGACTCCCACTCCGGAGAGTCGAGGAACTGGTGGCGGTGGATGTAGTGCAGGAACTGGCCCTCCAAAGACACATTGATCCTAAAAAAGAAATAGAGAGTAAGATACAAGGTTAAAGAGAGAGATAGGGATTAAGTAGTGATAATGAGAGCCGGGAGGGAGCTGGAGGTCACTTTGCCAGTGCCGGTCCCAGATCTTGGAGGTAAACATTAACATGAATATCTCTGCTAGAGAAGCCGTGAACAGACTGAAGAGTTCCTTAAAGTTTTGCCTTCAGCCAGGATCCCCTCTGCACACAGGAATCATCGTTTAAGACATTCCTCCCAGAGAAGGAAGCTTTATTTGAAAAGAACGACTTCCGCAGAGTGAGATGACCCAGCACACTAAACACTGAGCCGTCATTGGATTACGTCAAAGACTCTGTTTTATCCTTATTTCAACTTGGGATGAATGTTGTCATATCAGGGCTGCTTCGTGTCATTCACCTGACATCGACAGAAAGAAATACATAGAAAAGCAGCTGCTTATACAGTTGGATTCGCACCAACAAAGGATCCCACTGTTGCCGCCGCTGCTCCGTCTCCTCAGATAGAGTGCCTCTGAGGAGAGTTTGGTGCTCTGCATAACCAAACAATAAACTCTGACAGCGCTCTTTATGAACGGTCCAGTTTGTGTGAGAGTACGCTTCAATATTTATGAATGCACTCTAGATGAAGTGAGTTTTCTCACGCCATGTGGCCGGCTGCCCACAGTGCACTTTTGACATTTTGACATTGCGTCATATTATTTTCAAACTAAAAGTCTAAAGCAAGTCAAAGTCTAAATTAAAGGCTCAGGCGATCTTAAATAGCCTAAATGACACTGGTATTCTGTATTCATATAAATACTTGGTAAAGTGTTTGTTCGCTATCTTTGCAGCAGTTTAAAACGAGGCTACTACAGGACTATATTTAGACTCTTCATGACAGTGGGTGTTAATTACCAGCTATTTTTCTGTGTAGTGTTGTAGGTATTAATAACCCTGTATGGCACGGGCAGGAATTTCCACTGGAAAGCCCTGTGCTAAAAATGCCACTGTACTGCTGAAACGGTACTTTGTGGCACTTACACTATATGACCAAAAGTGAACGCCCCTGTCTTTTGTTTTTTGGGCTGCTTTTCTCATTTGCACCCCAAAGTTGTGTTTAAAGCAGCTATAAGGAGCTTTTATCTTGGTTTGAGTCTCGTGCTTCCTCCTGTGGTAAGCAGCTGTCCGACTCCTCAATTCAGCCTCAGCATTCCGCCATCAAATTTCATTTTAAATTTAAGCATCGGGATCTGAACGGTGGTAGGTATTACGGATAACTATAGAGAAATAGCCAATCTTGTGACTGATAGTCGTGTTTGCCTCTGTAGGTCATTGAGGCACGAGTATTAAATTGAAAGCGTTGAAAACTACTTGTGGTGTGTTAAAAGGTCAATCTTAATGCTACATCATATAATGATATTTCAGACAGTAGCGTGCTTCTTACTTTGTGGCAACATTTCAAGTTGTAATACGACAATAACCTTGCTCACGAAGCCAGCTCCATCAAGAAACCCTTTCATGAGTTTGGTGTGAAAGATCCCTGACCTCGAACCTTAGGATGAGCTGGAACGTCAACTGAAACCACACTTTGATGTCCGAAATCAGTGTTGAACATCTATAATGCTCTTGTGTCTGAAACGGGAGCAAATCCCTGCAGCCAGATTCAAAATCTGATGAGCAGTCTTCCGAGCACAGCGGAGCAGATTAATGCCCGCGGTTTTGGAACAAGCTGTCCCAACTATCACGTGTCCACATACTTTTGGCCATGTAGTGCAGTCACTCCAAACAGGAGGCTGTTGATGAATGAAAAATGCCTTAAGTTACATGTTTAGCAGTGACACACATAACAGTCATGCAATTCTTTAAAACTGAAATAAAAATGATGCACATAATATGACAAACACATTCAACGAGCCAAAAATCAAGAAATGTGCAGATAAAAAAACAAAAAAAACAAAACATTATTATCTTTTGGTTTGTTTCTTGTCCCAGATTCGGCCTGTACACTGAGCTGGTATCAGCGTGGCCAACATTTAATTTAAGGTAAGAGGAGCACAGCGTCCACTCCTTTCCAAAGTACAAAGATATCATTTGACCAGCTGGCAGCGTGCAGAGGCACGGCACACTGGTGAGTCACAGACAAAAATACTCTGTTTACAACATTTCTCTTGTGTAGGCTCCAGGACTGTGAAATCTAATGCAGCTCCACTTTGAGGATGTTTGGATGAAGAGGATACGTTTCCTGTGACGGTTACACTCTGCCAACAGCATGAAAGAGACAGAAATAGGGACCCGGCTCCACAGTTAAAATAGAGGATTTGTTTAAAACAACGGGTGCTAGTTTTTCTAGCACTAAAAGAAGAACTGAAACCAATAAATACAACAATAGATGCCTGTGTTACAAATTAGTGAAAACCATCTGATTAAGTCTTACATTGTTGTGATACAACAACATGCTATCGGCTGTGTCCAGATTTCCAGATGAGGCGTCATAATACTAGGCCTGATATATACAATATGATTGTGGATATTGTTGTATCGTGGTATGGCGCAAGTGTTGTCTTTTCCTGGTTTTAAAGGCTGTAAAACCATAAAGAGACGTCATTTTCAGACTGTTCTACTTGTTCTAGCAGTTACCCATTTCGTCATTATACGCACATTACTGATGGTGATGATTGAGCAAAAACGTTGTCAAAGTTCCAGTACTCATCGTTGCAGTGTTGTCTCAGCATCAATGTCAAGGTATTTGGTCAAAAATATGGTGTCGCTTGATTTTGTTGCTCAGTCCTAGCAAATCATGCAGTAGCGCCCCTGAGGGGTGGCCAGAGGGGGCCGCGACCAATCTGACAAAAGGCAGATAAAATGTACCTTTACCTTGACAATATCTTACAAATATATAATTTTAAAAAACATGAGTAGAGTGTAGAGTGTGGTTCTCTTCAGCTATGATCAGTATTTAGATTTTACCAATGGATCACTGACGTCATACGTAGTGTGAAAGATATTGTCCATAGGTATAATACCCACAGATAATTATCTCCCGACCCTGAGCATTTTAGCATCTTTCAACTCATTGTTTTGGTTTTACAGCCACAGCTTGACTGTTTTGACTTATTGCACTCCTGCTCAGCACTAGATGAGGGACAAAATGAGTGACTAGACAGTGACGAGTTTTAAGAATAACTATTACAACTGTACAGAAATAGCCAATCTTCTCTCTGATAATCTTGTTTTCAAAGGTCATATGGAAGCTTCAGTACTAAATTGAAACTTTAATAGCCAGTTTAAAGTTCCATGTAGTACGTTTGAGTATGTTTACAATGTGGCATCACCGCTTTTTCTCGAGTGTGTTGATAGTATATCGTTGGAGACAGTAAGTGGTGTTGTTTTGCATTATGTAGTACAGGTGTGTAGATGTGCACACACACATGCCCAAAAGCACACAGTCCCCACCTCCCAGACAGCAGAAAGGAGAGCTGGTCGATGGGCGTCTTGCCCTCCACGGCGTACGTCTCCCCTGCTTTCAGCTCCACCACCTTGTTCTCAAAGGCACCTGAGATCTCCTTGAACACTTGGATGGGCACGCCCAGCGGCAGGTACACCGCCTGGTAGAGGGAGGTCAGCTCATCACTGCTTATGCCCTCCTGGTGCAGCCGGTAAAGTAGGTGGCAGATCTGAGCGAAGCAGACCAGCAGCAGAAGCAGGTTCCAGGTGAAGACGTCCAGGCCGCACATTGTCATCCAACCCCACAGGGTCAGGCACCCGAAGGCGGGGGCCAGGAAGCCAAAGATGAAGAGGCACCCATAGGCGCCACTGCCTCCCATGTAGCCCAGGAACAAGATGGTGTTGCCCAAATGGTATATAGCCCCCTCTGTGTTATTAGTCCAGCCATCGCAGAGAGGGGCAAAGAACAAGCTGTCCAACAGAGTCACGTTCTCTGTACTCATGGTCGAAACTCTTCAACTGGCAAGCGATAGAGAGGCTGCTGATGCACAAAAGACCAAAAAAAACTTCTTATCTAACTGAACTTGGTGCTATTTTGGTAGCATCAACGGTTGCCACTCAAAGTTTTGTTTGAGTAGAAGCTCAATAAAAAATAAACAGCTAATACTGACCAAAGATGTCAGAAGTAATTGTTTGTTCCCTTGGCTTGCAGCGGAAAAATTCTTCAATGTGAAGAAGTTCTCACGGCTCTGTTTGTTATAGAAACACAGCTGGAATGGGCTTCTTTTCTCATTATGCGTCCCTTCCCCTCTCCTCTGGCTTCTCCCACCGTCGTTCCCTCCCGAGTCTTCCTGCCGTTTCTCTTGGTGTGCTTTTCTGCCTATTTCTCTCAGCCACCGGCCTGCACTGTAGAGCCAACAGCTGGAAGAGAAGGGATAAGGGAGGAGGGGGGCGTTGATAGAGCCCTAGAAGGATAACCATGTTTGGAATTGAAACCCAAGGAGGAAAGAGTTGTGGACAGAAAGCAGGCCTACTACTTAACATAACAGAAAGAGAGAGGGAGAGAGGCAGGAAACGGGAGGGAGGAGTGGGACGATGACAAATATCTCTGAGAGTGTCACACACCAGAAAAAAAAAAAAGAAAAGGAAAAAGAAGTAAATCCCGAGCTACAACACAGTTCTACCTTCACCCGAACTTCATAAGTTCAGTTTACTCTCAGGGGTGTCGCTCAGCTGGTGCATATTTAGAGACACTGAAATAAGTAGGATGACGGCGCAGGTCAGATTTCAGGTATAAACACCCACCACCACCGCCTCACATATCAGCCAGGATGACTCACAGCTCACAGGGAAAAGTCCATCTCAGAAATCTCCCTTCTCTTCTCTGCTCGTTTTATTAGAGAAAGACAATAAACAGACATGTAATAATGGAAAACATACTGTCAAAATAAAAAAACGAAGCTATAACTGTATATTAAGCAAATTCGCAGCCCTTTCAGGAAGCAAAAGTAAAGATATCATTTTGAAATATGACTTTGGTATAAGTGAAAGCCAAATAGTAGTTGGGACAAATCTTTACGTATATTAAATGAAATTAAGTGAAAGTAATTTTCTGGCAAAAGAATGTACTGAAACATAGAAAGTAGATAAAACATTTGAAATTACACTTTTATTCTCATGTATGTTTACACTGTATACTAGGGTTGACCAATTATCCTGGCAGGTTATAGGATTGGATATTCATATTTTTTCAGATTAATGAAAAAAGTTTTTGTTTTACTTTTTAATCCAATTGCCAATAAATTAATAAAAAGAATATGCTGGGGGTGACATTATCGCTCCCGGGGCAGCGTGGACAGCCCATGACACGTCTTGTCCCAGTCTCTCATCCAGCCAATCTTCCCAGCCAAAAGTTTAAAAAATTCAAATGCTTACTTTGCTCTGATGCAGTATGTAATCTGCAAAGTAACTACTAACTAAAGTTGTCAGATAAATGTAGTGGAGTAAAAGTATATTTGCCTCCACATTGTAGTGGAGTGGAGTTATAATGCAACAGAATAGGGAACTGAATAAGTGAAATTATATTCCATCAGTGTTATTATGGAGCAGTATTCTTCTGGGAACGACTGAAGCTGGCAGACTTAAAGGGCAGAAAAATACATTTATGAGGCGTGTGTGACAACTGAAAACTATTTTGCTATAAGTTCACATTAATTTGCTTGAATAATTCACTGATCTTGTAGCATGAACTCATAATGTTCTGTCTGAATTTAAGAGCAAAAGGCGAGATGGTCTTTAGGCTTCAGTAACATTCTTTCACAAATTTTGTCGTAGACATGAAAGTTATGTGGACTGGTTTATGTAAAATTATCTTGGAGCATGACAGTGCATTAAACAAAAAAAAAAAAACACACCTTTTCAAGTTTAACAGGATAATGTAACTTCAGGACAGATGAAGTGTTTACAATGGCCTTGCATGTCAGATGAGTAATGCCTGAGTTGCCTTAAGTTTGATTAGATTACCAGTTTACAAAAAAAAAAAGCTTTGCAAGCATTTAACAATGTAGACCCTGACAGCTGCATACCACATATCATAATCCAAAGTGATGTCCTTGAGAAGCTCAAGCACCAACAGTATAGGTGCATATTTAGCCATTTTTTTTTCCAAACTCCAAAAGGCAGCCAAGATAACTGAACATCTGACAAACTCAAGTGATGAGTGTCCCCCCCCAGTCAGTTCACCTTTCTGCGGTCACACTTGTAAACACAGCAAAGACTGAGTGAGGTAAATATGCACAGTCACAATGAATTGGGTTTGGACCAGCATACCCAATGACAACTAAACAAAAACAAAGCTAGCAGTAAGAAAGTGGTGAACCAGTTCACACTTCTGCAGAGTTGAAGCTTAGCATTTCAAGCAGCTTTGTGAATGTGGCAAACTAGATGTCCACTGCCAGGCACACTTCAGTACGAGTGACACACCACAGGGGAAGAATGCAGATATGCCAAGTATTGACTTTGCAGGGGCAGAAGTTATTTTTAAGCCTAAGTGCATACCAGGGACAGCAACTGTGGCAAGCAGCCGTTCACTGAGAGAATAGACCTTCAACACAGAACCTTAAGATGAACACAAATATTGACAAGTGAGAAGTTATTGCATAGGACTTTTATTCAGTTTCAAACACTTTAGATATTCACACATTTTCAAATTCTGAAGACTTTAAAAGAGTGCTTCATTGCAACAGTTCCCTTCCAGGTTGAGGTATAAATAAGAGGGAATGAAGGGAATGTCCAGGGTTGTTTTCCACTTTCACAGCAACACACTGGAGGAAAGAGAGAAACACAATGGAGCAGGTCATTAGTAAACTTATAGAAATTAAAGAGCAATTGAGACCCACTTATGTTTTAGTAAAAAGATTTTTTTAAAAGCATATTTAGCGAGGGACAAACACAGCAAACGATGTATTAAGTTCATATTTCCTGCTTAACACAGCCAGGCCTTTAACCTGCTGAAACATGAGCCACAAGGCTTCAGGCATCTTTTATGCATAGTCATGCAAGCACCAGACAGTTGCTCCACCCCCTCTTCACCACACACCACCCATCTCTGCCCAACGTTACATGTTCTAGTCTGAAAGTGCAGTTCGTGCACAATGAGATCAGTTATAGCTGAGAGAGACAAGTGACCCAGCAGGAGGAAAACTGAAGCAATGAACGACCTGCTGAATACAAATCAGACGTTGGGCATTTACATAGTTCACAGAGAGGGCAGGTGCTCATTAACACACCAGACTGACTCAATACAAGTGGGGCCTTAGGTTGTCAGAATGCATTTGCAGCGGCCCACCAACTAAATAGTGTCCCAGTCTTTTCCTGTAAAACGAGCGTTCAAGCTTCCTGTTCCCAGTTTTAAAATCTAGATAAGTGGTGAAAGTGAAGCCAGTTGTCACACCAGAAGTAGGACGTTTTAATGCTCACAGGCCATTGTGAACATACTGCATCCCTTTTATTACCCCATGTCTCATGGGAAAAATCTGAGCCACATTAGACTTTGCCAGTCAATTCTAGGCAAACTTAAGGTCAGATTAATGTTTAGGCCAATATGAAAAAGTCTCATTCAGAATCCAAAACTTTGCAATACTGATTTTCCTTAAATCAGTACACCGTTAGTCCAGTCTGTACTTAACTGAACATCTCAGCACCAGCTCAGGATACAGCACAACACTGAAGACAAGCTGATAAAACAGCTACCTGCGTAGTGCATGCATGCGATACTTACCACACGCACAATATGGAGTATTTAAATCTTGAATCCAAGTGCCCTCATACACTCTTTGTGTGCCTCGATCAGGTCCGTGCACATTCCCTCTCCCTTTTCAATGATGCTACAGGAAACAAAAAAGGGGGAAAAAAATGAATCAAATATTCTCAAGTGCAAGGAGCAGAGCGTTTCAGTTCCTGATCAAGTACTTACCAAGCATCCCTGACTTTCTTAGTCTCCGGACAAGCGCAGCAAGGCTTTAGGGGCTTCTTCTCAGTGCCCTCAAGAGCAGCAGGCTCCGCGCTGGCAGCAGACACAGTCGGCATCTTCTGGCTGAACTGGAGAAATTACATCATTACTTTTAACAACTTTTGCATCAGCGCACCAGAAGCACCAGAAGACCTGCTCTTGTCCAGTCACAGGTGTTTCCAATTGTCTCACTAGACAAGCACTTGCCATGGAGGAAATGCACAGGTGCAAATATTCAAATGATTTCCTGTTAAGTTTCAGGGTCCCGTTCTATCTTAATGGCATCATCGATGTTATAAATATTTTACAATGACAGGCAAAGGAAGTGCAAAATGTAACAAATGGCCATAATAAATATCATGGTGTTAAAAAAGGCTAATAAGTTAAACAATGCAACGCCTGCCAGTTCATCATGCAGAGGAAGAAGCCAATTACAATCACCTGTGAATGTGTCAAGTTTCTTGGTCTCCTGTTTGATTGGACTTTATTGGTTAATCGATTAATTAGAAGATTTCATTTAATCAATTAGGCAAACACGCTCATCATTCACTGGCTTCCAAGCCAAGCCTGCAACTATGACGGCCTTAATTAGTCTGCAGATCATAATTAATTGAAGCGGTTGCATTATACCCATAGACTGGCACGGAAGGGGGCTAAACCAATGTGCTGTTATACAAGATGAGAGCACCAATACATCGACACACACTAAGCAGCCCAAAACACAGGTCACTGACAGGACGAGCGTTTAAATGTCTCTTTAATGTTTGAGTTTTAGGTAGGTGGGAGTAGCGGAACAAACCTGAGCATTAGTGTTTAGCAGATGTGGTTAGCTAGCTTTAGGTAATAGTTCGGAGGCATTGCATAATGCTCACGCTGGCTAACAAGTTAGCTAACGATGGCTAACAGTGACAGCGCTTCAGACGCCAACATGAGCTGTGTCACGGCTAAATAAAACAGGTTATTAAATTAACAGAAAACGTAATGAATGGCTTTGAACACCTGCTGACTCGCGCACTTTCAGTGTTATGTAACTTACTTGTATTGAGGTTGGCGGCGCACACTCGCAGACTGTTCACCTTCAAAAGGAAAGCAACATGGTGAGGGGAAGCTCACGTGTGCTTTTATACAATATCACGTGATTAGAGACGTCAGCGGGGGCTTCTGGGTAATGTAGTATTTCGAAAGAAAAGGCTGTTAACAAGAAACCTAATACATGGACAGACGAGACAAGACCCTCTATGGACAAATAGTAAGGCTGTTACATGCATATTGTGATATTTCTTTGTCATATATTCTGCGTGAGTCTTTATGCTGAATGTCACAGTCAAAATGTATTTTTGACCATGAAAAGAAACGGAGGTCCTCTTAACTTATTCAAACTAGCTAACCCTGCTGGAAAAACCAGCATAGACCAGCACCAAAACACAACATATGCTGGTCTTGGTGGTGAGCAGTCACCGGCATATGTTGTGTTTTGATGCTGGTCTATGCTGTTTTTTTTTTCCAGCAGGGAAACGTTACTATCAGAGACAAGTTTAAGTTTTTTTTGTCTCAAACTTTCTGTCAGACTCTTTTGTCTTTGGTCACATTTTTCTGTTTCAAAGTGATAACAGGCCAATAAATGTGTCCGAATTTCCATATTGAACATATAATGGCAGACATACAAACCTACTGGAAGTTATTTTTTAAAAAGACAGTTTAATAAGAAAAAACACTTACTGTTTTTGTATTCCTTTATTTTAATTAGCAAAAACCTTTTAAAAGTGTCATTATTTTGTGTAAGTTGTGGTAAGTTCAATACAGTACGCCTATGTAGGTCAGAAAATATCTCGTAACAAGATAGTTTAATTATTTCAACAAAACCTTGACATCACATATTACCAGGACTTACCAAGATAGCTTCAAGAGAACTGCATACCTGAACCTGAATGTTGCCATCAAAATATAAATATAATAATTTTCAAAGGTGATGCATTCAGTGGCCAGGCCATGGCCAGTGTTTGATGTTACATTTGACATCACATGTTCCTGTTTTTTTGCTGTTGTTGTTTTTTGTTTTTTTGTTTTCTGGAAAAACTCAACCAAAAGTCTTTACTTGCATCATTTCCCATTTAAACATGAGGATTTGCATAGCGAGGGTCAGTTCAGCGTTTCTTGGTGCAATTACTCAAATGCTGACTTCCACGCCTACCCAACCAATAAACACACAGCCACACATTTTCTCTGACCTATAAAAAATTCATACAATGAAAATTCATCATCCCACTTCACAAAAAATGATTAAGCTGCTGTTGCTGCGGCTGCTGCTGCACCATTATTCATGTATCATAATATGGAAATTCGTATAAACCTTTTTTGAACTGCCAGATGAACTGGGACTGAATGCTTCACTCTCTCCCGTTGGGCTTCAGCAGAATTTACTACATGTTACTTTACTGTGGTGTATAACTGTAGTGTTATAATTACTATACAGATTAAGATTTCACATAAAAACATATGAGAAAAATATATAATAAGAAATGTAATATGATGATTAAACCAGGGGTTGTCAGCCTTTTTGATGGTTTGATGGTTTCAGCCCTCCGTTATGTTTCCATGTCGGGTCCAGTTGTTGTCAGATCCACCACAGAGACCTCCATCAAACGTCCCACATGGCTTCAGAAATCCTCCTTTTCTGTTTGCCCTGTTTTGCTGAAAATGTCTGGTTTACATTTGCATCAACACCAGCATTATTCTCAAAAGCATATTTTATTTCTTTGCAGTGATATCATCATCTCCCAGTAAGCACATGGTCTTCAGCAGCCACAGCAGCTCATGATGGAGTCCCTCCTGAAGGACGCAGACACTGGTAAAATACATCTTATTTAACTGTTCAGTGGTGTTGTTGTAGCGCGTTAAGTTTAGTCTTAGTCAGCTGAGAAGTACTGTTAATATGACGCTGCGTCATTGTTTTGTACAGTGTAACAACAAAAGTACAAAACTATTGACATTTCTAGCTTTTGCTTATATTATGTATTTGGAAAGGGTGGTATTGCAGGAACACTGTTCACATTCTAACTTTTCCACTGGGTATTACACAGGTCAGTATACTAGCACAATGAATAGACAGTGATGGCACTACAACCTAGTCTAATTGAATATGTATGATTTCAGGCATTGACTAATATGTCCAATATTTTTTTGAATATGTATTTAGTCTATTAAATAACATCATTTCAGTGTCCCACAACACAAGAAATGTAGTTTATAAAGGTATATAAAAAAAGGTTAGCAAAGATTCCCATTTGAGAAGATTGGAACAGAAAAAATTTGACTTTTAAAATAACTTTTATTTTTTATAAATATTCTTGTCAATTGTTTGTAATCGACTAATCAATGTATTGGCTAATTGTTTCAGCACCATGTCGTTGTGTGTTCCTCTGAAATATATGTGTACATGTGCGTATACTTTGTATTGATAATCAAAAAACAAAGAACTGTATAAGTTGAAAATTAACATCAGCCACCACACAGAACTGTTGTTTTTCCTGCACTGTCAGATTTAATATTCTGTGCTGTAAAATATAGCTGTGGATGGGTAGAATAAACCCAGTGACTTGGGAGTTTTGTAATAAGTATGTTGATCTTCTGTCCTACAGTACTGAAGGTATGTGTTTGTTTTCACATGTCTACTGGGTCTATAGTGCGTCAGCACAGCAACACAGTGCGTAAGCAAAAGCTCTGAATCACCTATTCTAGTTTGAGGGCCAGCTGTGTGCTAGATAAAACAGCCAGTAAGCATATTGTTAATTTGCTCTGTACTGTGTGACAGATATGCACCTCCATCTGAAACACACTTAGTTGCAGTCACCATTGCGCTTTTCACAGGATTATAATCCATAATGTGTGGTAGCTAAAAATAGTTAATGCCAAATACACAAGTGGCATTGAAATTGTCTTCAATTCACTGGATGGTGTGAATCTGTCTTTGTGTTGGTGTACCCTGTAGAAATCTGCCCCCTGAAGGAGGAGAGGTGAAGGGCCACAGTGCTGACCGTCTGCCTCCGCCTCTTCCTGCATGCACAAAGCCTCCAGCAGCGTCGAGGAAAGCAGAAAGTTAAGCTCTCTGTCAGCTTTCCCTTGATCAGCATTTTCTATGCAGCGAATGAATTTTCTCCCACGTCTTGTATGTTCAGATAAACCTTTGCTGGTGTTGGAACACAGAACTTGTCACCGGTTACCAACAGTGAAGTATATATACTTGAGTACTGTACTTAAGTACAAATTCGATGTCCTCGTACTCAAATTGGGTATTTCCATTTTATGCAACTTCATATTCATGTCAGAGTCAAATATTGTACTTTTTACTCCACTACATTTCTCACAGCTTTATTTACTTGAGTTACTTTTCAAAATTACTTTTTGGAATTTTTTATCCAGGGAAAAACCACGTATCTGAAATTTTGTGATTTTGAATAAATCTGAAGAACTGAAGGATCTGCTACCTTTTTAGCAGAATAAACCTTTTAAAATCCCTCTTGGATTAGCCGGAAAATGCAGAAAATGGGCCGTGAAGTTCTATAAATATATGATGATAGATGATGATAATAACAGATACTCTAAGACTTTTTCATGAGTACGAATATGAGTGACATTTTGACCAAAGTAGTATTTTAACATCTATACTTTTACCCAAATATAGCTTCTGGGTAGGCTACTTTATACAACACTGCATATCATGTTACACACAACAAGGCAGACAAACCTGTGACTGCAGTTTGAATCTGCATTTTGTAAGTGTGAAACAACTGGATAGTTTTGACCAGGGGAACGCAGCGTTTCCACATTTGCAAACACGACACCAGTATCCAGTGGTTTTGAAGGAGAACTTGGGACAATTTCAAGCCGAGTTTGTGGAGATAAAACTGGGTGGTTTTAAGGAGACTTTTTGACATCTTCAGACGTGTTTGTAGCGAAACAGCTGTAAACAGTATCAAAGCCAATTCATGATATTTTCCTAACCAAAACCAAGACGTTTTTGTGCCTAAACCGAACCAGAGCATAAACATGACAATGTGATCAGAAGGATTAGAAAAATGAACATAAACACATATGAAGTTGCACCATAAAGAAATGTGAAGCTTTAATTTATTTGTGGTTTTGTAGAAACGTGCTTAGCTAAGATTTATTCTGGCGATTGGGTTGGTTTTTTTTCCAACATGCAAAACAATGGAAGGCAGCAATGCTGAAAAAAAGAAGAAAAAACTGACCAAAGTTATTGGATGGCATTGTGGCATCATCAATAAATTGGGATTACCAACGTTTTGTGTAACAACCAAAGACACGTCATCAACCATGCAGAATGGCCTGAGACAGCACTGATTGCTTGTTCAACAAAACGCGCCTTTTCCAAAACCAACTCATTTGACCTCAAACTCTGCCAATGGAACCCTTATGTAAGTGGGATAACATCATCTTCTTTCTACCTGTTCCTCTCCCTTCCAAACTGTCTAACTAGGGAAAAATGTTAAGGTTTAAAAAACAGCAATAATCCCGTTAGATGTCTCATCACATTATTTGAAACCCCTCCTGCACTCAGCTGCCAGTTGTTCACCTTACCTACTAACATGACCCCTCAGTTAATCCCTTCAGCAGCTACGTCCTGTAATATCATCGCGTTTTTCGTTTTTTGGATTTTCCAAGAAAAATGTTAATACATCTCGTTCAACAAAATCCCAGTCACCTGCAGTCTAATCCTTGGAATGAAATTTTTTTAGCTTCAGTGTTTTGTCACTGAAGTGGGATGTGCAAACAAACAACACAGGAGCTGGCTCAGAGCTGCGAGCATATGTAAAGCATCAGGTAACACAGTACAGTGTTTAATTACATCCCTCGTAGAGATGGCCCAGGCTGAACTTGTCTCAGCATAGTGCACTGCCAGATGTCATTGTCCTGTCACATGACAATAATTGTGATCCCATCCACACACACACACACACACACACACACACACAGACACACACATGCCATCGTCTTCAGTATTAATGTGAGCTGGACCTTACCCTCCTGACGTGGCTTGATTCATGTGGGGATGAGACACAGATACTGAATAGTTGATGAGCTGGGAGAAAAAGAAAAGGAGTGGAGGGACGGGGTGGGGGCAGAAATAGAGCGAGGCTGACGGAGAGAGAGGGAGGGAGGGAGGGAGCAGAAAGGCGGGTATCCACTCGCCTCACTCCACGCAGCTTCAATAAGCCTGAGGTTGGGAGCCTTGATGGAAAATTACCTTGTGACCAAGAGGGGAGGTCAGGACTGGTAGAGTCAGACTCCACTTGTCCGGAGCAGAAGAAGCAGCAGAAGCAGCAGCAGCGGCAGCAGCAGCGGCAGCAGCAGAGGGAGCATGGCCTGTGGCTGATCATAGTGGAACCAGGTCGGACCATGGAGAAACTAAAAGGTCCCACCGCGGGATGCACCACAGCCACCTGTGGATGGAGAGCCCTGCTTCTCCCGCAGCTGAACAGACAGTCCCTGTATGTGTACGGCAGCGAGATGGCCGTGGAGAAGGAGTGCATGCGGCAGCTGGAGAGCGGAGTCTTTGTCATCCACCCGTTCAGCCTCATAAGGTATTCAATATGTTTTGATAGATTCAGGCCAGTCCTGTACTGAGACACCACTTCCAGTGTTAGCCTGTTTCTTTGAAAGTTGTGTAGTTGCAGCAAGTTTTTAAAGGTAAAGTATTGTCTGATCTCTCATCTCCAAACTAATAAGTCAGTCAGTTATTAGTAGAAAGATAATCTGCAACTATTTTGGTGATCAATCTAGCTCCAACTTCTTAACAGATTTGCAGATTTTTTTCTCTTTCTCTGCAGTAAACCTAATATTTTTAGGTTTTGGGGTGGTATTTAGGGAGAAACAAGGAGCTTGATGGCAGCACTTTGACTGTTAGTGAAATTGTTTGGGGCATTTAACAGTATTTTCTGTCATTCTATAGACTAGATGAGAAATCAGAAGACTAATTAAAAATGAACCACAGGCTGCAGCATCACTTGATAATGACTTTAGAAAGCCCTTTACAAATGTGAAAAGAACGAGAAAATACAATGAGTCAAATGTAAAGAGCATGTAAATATTAAGTCACTTGGAAGATTCGTAAGATGATACCAGAGGATAAGAAAGACAAAAGTAGGTGATAAAAATGACTTCTTTAAGTAAAATGCTGACACAGATGGCTGGCTGTGCAGTATTGCTATTATTAGTTTTGTAAGGTGATCAGATGAAGTGAAAACAGAGAGGGAATCAGCGATCAGGATCAGAGAGCAGAGTTATTCGAGCCCGGCAATTGAACCCCGGCTGAGAAGATGTGCAGTTACAGTATCAGTATTTAGTTTGCATAAATCAGCATGCCTTACCGGCTGCAGCATGGCTGTCTAATGAGTCCCTCTGGCAAAGCAGTCCAGACTTTCCACAACAAACCAACATGGAGAACAAGATCTAAGGCACACATATGTTTTGTGACCCTGTAGGAGTTACTACATCATGTGCATGATGGCTATCACATTTCTGAACCTGATTGGGATCCCCATGGAGATTGCGTTTCTGGACGGCCACAGCGGACTGGCATGGGAAGGATTTAACGTGTTTTCAGACACGCTGTTCCTGATAGATGTGGCTCTGAATTTCCGAATGGGCATCATAACAGAGGACGGCGAGGTGAGAGTGGCTGTACTCTATTTTTTTTTCAGATACAATCTGAAGCACCGTAATCCCTTTGCAGACAAGCACACACAATCCAGCTCTGTCCCATCTGTAATCTACTCAATACACGAAAGGCTAGATTAGCAATCCTCCCTCCCCCTGCTCCTGGACTCGGGCAAAATTGGCACCTGCTGTTTGATTTTATAACCAGGATTACGATGTATTGGATGAATGAGAAGTCTAACATTTCCAATTAAGAGCAGAATATATCCTGTTTGTTTTCATCTGGTCATGCATTGCGACTTCTATCTCGCCAATCACAAATTGCCCATCTGTGATGTTGTCCCTGTCCGTGATGTTTACTCCGGGCCGCGCAAACATCTGGTTTCACCAGATTATTTCTCACTCTGGTTTCTGCCTCTTTAAAATATTCATGTCCGAGGTTCAGCAACAATACAGCAAAGCTGTCAGATTAATGTTGATTTTATTTGAGCACCCTGCTAACCTCACATGACACCGCTGTCTTCCTTATTTATCGACAAACTCCAAAAAACATTGGTTCAGTTCAACTGTTAAATTATACATGTGATGGTGGCACGTGCTGCGCAGCATCTTCATCCATCTGCTCAATCTGCTGCTCTGCTCTCTTTCGCAGGAAGCTATTCTGGATATCAAGCGGATCAGAGTCAGTTACCTGAGGACATGGTTCATACCGGACGTTATAGCTGCTTTCCCAATCGGCTACATTCTGCTGTTTGCGGTAATAATGAACAGATTGTTGAAGCAGCAAGCAGCCAGTGTGCTGCAGTTCTTGTCAAAACAGTTATGCACTTGGATTCACTTTATTTCTTCATGGTTTATTATTAGAAAGCACTCAGAGCAGTGAGATGCTGTTTTACAGAGGGTAACTACTGAGGAAAAGGCAACACAGTAAACTCATCAAATGATCTGTAATGTGATTTCACTGATAAGGAAATTAGATAAATCAAATCAAATCAAATCAAATCAAATCAAATCAAACAAAATTCATACCACTGATAACTGAGCCTCTGTAATTTATTATCCCAGGACTTACAATACCACAACGATGACAACCCTTCCAAGACCAACAAGATGATGAGAATACTGATGTTTGTGCGGATCCTCAGCTTGATCAGACTCGCGCGAGTGTCCAGACTGGTCAGATTCTTCAACGAGGTGGAGAAAGTAAGTTTAAACACCAGACAGTCTTCAAAGCTCTCCTTTGAAATACAATCGACCTTTCTCCTGCCTGCAGATACCTTACCAGACCTGGTTCCGATGACTTATCTGACTTTCAAACACCTACAATGTCATTTGTTAAACAAGAGCTGATACCATCAGCAATGCATTTGTTTCATTTTCTGACTTTTAACAGAGTTTGCCTTTTTCTAATTGCATGTATATTGTGTATTCAAACAACAGAGATATGGCAAAATAGAAAGGCATAGGAAACCTCATACCGGTTATGATGATGTTCATGGTAATCTCATAATGAAACACAATATCTTGAAACAAATCTCCATATTGCATAATGTATGTGGTGTGTAACTCCAAGCCTTTGAGCAGCTACTAGTGGCTGGAATGAATAGTTTCTGGTGTTATTATTGGTGAAGTTGATGCTCTCACTTTGGACAATTTAAGTGTTTTTTATCCTCACTGATTTATTGATTTAAGATATAAACCTGTTTACTGAACTAATCCTCTTTGTCCCATGTGGTACGTAAGGCCACAGAGAGTTCCTTACATCGCTTTCCTGTCTTTGGCTATAGGTTAAGCCTCCCCCAAAGAAAAGTTAATCTTGGCTAGCTTGTCAGTAACAGTTCAGTTCTCGGTCATTCTTGGTCCTCCCGGTCTTCCTTTTTCCTTGATTCCATCTCGGCACAATCTACCTCCATTTCAATCACATGGTCCAGCTATCGCAGTTGGCTTGGCCTTAAGTCAGTGATGATATTCAGACTTTTGGTTTTAAATAACAATTCCAAGTTTTTGATGTTGTTAAGCCAGAACACGTTCATTGCTGTATATGACAACCTGGAACTGTACACCAGGATCGACATGACATTGCTGTCACACAGATGTGCCTTTGTTTTTACACTGTATTACTTGGACTTCCACATGTTGGGAAACACACCCTTGACTCTCTCCAGTCATATATCAATGTCCTTTTGAGTCCCTATTTGCTTGCTGCCTAAACAAATTCTCCACAAAGTCAAGTGCCGCAACATTTTTTAAAACTGGTTCGGACAGTGTGCTATGAATATACAGCACCAGAGTTTTGGAGATGTCGGTTTATCGGTTTGCTTGATTTTATTTAAAGCACCATTATATAGAATTGGCATTTTGTGAGTGCAACACCACTGTGGTAAATGCAATCCCTAGATCTGTAACAGTTTGTCAGACGTAATGTTGGTGCCAACTACAACCAAAACTCATTACCTCATAACAACGTTAACTTAGAAACTTGTATGTTGAAGTAAACCTGTATGTGACGCTGTGGTCCTACCCTCTCACTGAAGAAACCGATACACCGTTCACTTTGTTACAAGACACTGTACCATCAACATGAGTCTGAAGTTGTCATTTTAATGTACAAAGTTACATAATGTTGCTTTAAAGGTCCCATTTGATGGAAAGTTAGATTTACATGTCCTTTTTCGATTTTAAAGCCGGTCCAGGTGTCAGATAAATATGGTGAAAACTCACTCAATCCAGAGTAATGCACACAAAACGTACGTAGAAACTGTGCCTTTAAATGACCCATCAGGACAGCTGCAAGGTTGCGATGTCACTACAGTCACCGCCCACAGCCCCCAGTAGAGCCCTGTTTGTTGAAATATTGGCCGAGCTGATCCTGAAACAAAGTGGGCAGTGAGAGCTGACCAATCATGGCAGACTGGGCTGCTGGGCAGGGGCGCCTTAAAGAGACAGGCATTAAAACAGTATTCACAGCACTCAGACAGGGTGAATAAAGGCACTGCAGCAATGGACAGTGAAGAAAAAAGAATGTGTTTTTTGAACATTAATGCATGTAAACATTTTCTGGTAGAAAATAAATCGCCATAATAGTTTATAGACCAGTGTCCCACTTCCACTTTGACCAACTGTACTTACACACTGTACTACTGTCTGTGTAATCAGGGATCATTTCCATCATTTCAGGCACTCTCATTTTCTGATTTCCCTGAAGATGAAGTGGTTTAGATAATGTGGCTAAATGGTTGGCTTGTTACAGCCTGTCTGATCATCTGCCCATGTTTCTTACCCAATCTGACTCTTTTGTGGTGATGTTGTTGTGATCCCAGATAATAGCATTTAATTTGGTTGAAGTTGAAGCTGTAAAAAAATATACGTAATCTTGTACAAATCCCGTTATAATTTAGTCACCATGGCTGATAACATGGCTGTTGTACTGATTTAAGGTTGTTCTTGGGGGAACAACCTTAAAGAAATCAACAGTTACTGAAGTGAACTTTACTGACTGTCATAAACAAGTGCTGTTAATGAACCTGTGTGCCAGTGAGTGAGTGAATGAATGTATTTTGACTGTTTGTACCGTACAGGCTGATCCTAAGCCAGGCTAAAACCAGTATGCTGCTTTAATACACATGTTTTCTTGTCATGTCTTCCTGACAGGTGTCAAATGCAAACTTGGAGGTGGTCCGTCTGTTCTTCCGCATCTTGTCTCTGTTCATGATGATTTTCCTCCTGTGTCACTGGAACGGGTGCATCCAGTACTTTGTTCCTATGCTGGAGGAGTTTCCAACTGACTGCTGGGTCCGGAAAGAAAACCTGATGGTGAAATTTACTTCACAAAACTTTACACTCGAACTCAAGACGTTATTATTTTTATTATTTTATAAGCATCAGTCGTGTACTTGTTCACAGTATATAATTGCTGTAGTGCATATGAAAAGTAGCTACTGCTGTTATGAACATCTATACCACATGTTGTAGTGAAATTCTTGTAAAGGTTTCTTGTTGGTGTTGTTGCTGATGTGAGGCTCCAAATCTACAAAAAGTCTCACTAATGATGTTAAACATTTCCAGAACGCCACAGTGATCGTGAAGTACTCTTGGGGAGTTTTCCGAGCTCTCTCTCAGATGATCGCCCTCTCTTATGGCTCCATGGATGCACCAACGAGTGAGAATTATAGATTTTCTTTTTCCATCACTAAAAAAAGCACAGGTGTATCAGATTCTCCCCTCATAGCTATAAATACCTGACATTTCACACTAAACAAGGTCATGTGTTGGTGTGTCTCTCTCCAGATTATGTTGAAATGTGGATCGTCATGGTCAGCATGGTGTCCGGGTGTCTGATGTACACAGTCCTCGTGGCCAACGCAACAACCATGATCGCTAACATCGACCCAGCAGCCAAGGAGTACAAGAGCAAGGTCATCATTACTGACACTTTCATTCATCAGAAAATACAGCTCATTGCAGTTCAGTGAGTTCAATAAGTCATGAGCTGACGCTGGTTTTACTGCAATATCTATATTGTTTTTCATATATTTAAATTTTGTGACCCATCGGCTATTGTCTGATTATAATTTAGTCAACAGGGCCAATGTTTCAGTACGTTTACATGCACAGCTTAATGTGGGCGGTGGACATACATTATATGATATATTACATCGTCCATGTGCTGGTCATTGTTTATATGTCTGTTTGTTTATTTAAAAGGGACAATGCACATCAATTGACATTTTCAGTTTACACTCAAAATGTAAATATGCAAGAGTTAGCCAAAAAGCTAATTTTCTGTAGTCGTCTTATAGTGTGATTAGCAACTTCAGACATTGTGTTTTAGGTCCCGACAGCACTCCAGCTGATCTTTATAAACGGATATCTGCATGTGAATTTTAATTGTTTCAAATTATGTCTAATGTTTTGTCTTCCGACTATCAAGATAGTTGAGTGGCTGCAACTTCTGTGGTCGTAACATAACTTGATTGCTGTGAATGCAGATAAGATGAAATAGAATAGAAAATAATAAAAAGCTTAAATGTTGTCAGATGATAGGCGATAGTTTCTGAGATCACATTTCGGTCAGTGTGTTTTCGCTCCACATGCACTGTTTAGCTGCATGCAACCCAAGCACGAGCCACAAACGGACACCAGAAAGCTTCTGATACCAGAATGTTGTCCCTTGCCTGGTGATTCTGCATTCATATGCAGATATCTTTTTATGGAAATTAGTCATAATTCAATTTTTTTGTTTTAGATTTTCCTTGCTTATTTTTCTGCTAAGTTCTTATTAATATATTTCACAGTTTATTTATTCAAATAATAATTTCCCATTTAGTCTTTCATAAAAAGAGTGCCATGTTGGAAAGCACATGGTAAAAACGCCTACACAGTTGCCACCACAATGATAAATATGTTGCTGCATGCTATATACTGTAACATTCACTTCAACTGTAGATCTTATTCTTGAACATGTTACCTTTGGCCTCAGGTAGAGGCTGTGGTACGCATGCCTGTCAGTTTTCTGGGATTCATTAATCCTTATTCTAAATATCAACATGTAAATATTCCCTTCGCACTGAGCACTCACAGTTACACAGTTGTAGAACTATGCAATTAAGATACATGATTAAATATAGAGCTTGTGTGTTATGTGATGAGAGGTGGATCCCCTGAAATCATTGTGACTCTCCACAGATGAGCCGTTTGGAGCACTACATGACCTTCATGAAGCTCCCACCAGAGCTGCAGCTCCGTATCAGCAACTACTACCAGGCTCGCTACGGAGGGAAGTGGTTTCAAGAGAAGGACGTCATGGACACAGTGTCGTCAGCACTTAAAGAGGTACAGCTGTGGTTCATCTGAGAGGAGGCTCTGCTTGGAGCTTAATATTGTTAAATTTAAGCCTTTGTTCATCTTATTGCTCTTTTTAGGCAACATGTTATATAATAAACATGTTATATAATAATCATATATTTCCTGCTTTTCTACTCTTGTATTTCCAAAATAACATTTTAACATGATATTTTTAAATGTATTTTTCAGCAAATCCTGATGGTGATGTGCAGCCGACTGCTGAGAAACGTGCCGGTGTTTCAGAACAGAGACGAGAACTTTATCAACGCCGTCCTCCTCAAGCTGGAGTACGAGGTTTTCTTGGAGGGAGACGCCATCGTCCGAGAGAATGTCCCCGGTGACCGCATGTTCTTCATTGACCATGGACAGGTCCTCATGGAGACCGATTCCTACGACAGGGAACTATGTGACGGAGACTATTTTGGAGGTAGGTTGGATTCACATTAGAGACTTTCAGGAACATCATTCAGGGATTTGGGAAGTGTTATCCAGATAGCAAGAGTTGAAGTGTGTGAAGAGAAGGTCCAGTCAGCTGTAAAGCAGAATTTTGCTTCTAGAAAAATACTAACAAACCAGGATGAAATTCCATTTTTTACCTCATATTCAGCCACTTATAGAAAACTCTCAGTAACATCTGTATTACCTGAAGCAAAGTACAATGAGAACACAACAATGCTGTTTAACTATTACATAATGTACTGAATGCACAGACACAATCAAAAAGTGCTACGGGCTAATTTGGCCTTCTGTTGTATTTTTAAAAGCATTTAGGTTCATCATGACCTACAACATTTTTAAAGGAGAAGGTACAATAAATACTCTGGGATTAGATAACTTCAAATTTGAATTTTACCACAAAAAAGTCATTTAAGCATGTAAACCTGTACTACTATTCAAAAACCAAAATAAGATTATTAAGATCATGTTTCACTTTTAAACAATGGAAAACAGTCCTCTTAAACCAAAAGCAATGTATGCTTCCTTTTCTCTTGAGGAAATCAGGCCAAACTCCTATTAAAAACCTTTTAATATTCTGTCATGTAAAAACATATAACAGTTGTACTCAAACGATCCAGACTTCTCTGTAAATGGGTTTCACTGGAACTGCTCCAGATCAGCTGACAGCTTGTTCACTAGATTATTATTAGACATTAACAGGCAGCAGTTTCCAGGGAAAGATGTTGATGTTGTTGTTGTTATTTTTGCCGCTGTGATCCCTACAAACACTCCATTGCACTGGAAAAAATAGTAAAAATGTCTGCCTTTAATTAGTTTGCATCAAATACATTTTAATTATACTACTGTGAAATCTAGATAAACTCTGATGGTTTTTGGATTTAGATTTTAGGTTTAGTGTGAAAGTTTCTTTGTTTGCTCCAGGAACTACATGGTGCTGCATCCCGCAGGGCCTGTTCAGATCACCACATCCGGCCCATGTATCTTAATACAAGATATTGATATTTCATTGTTCAGTATTCATTGTTTTTTCACATCGTACATTCACGCCCATTATGGACATACCTGCAAGGATCTGTTTTTTTGCATTAGTGAGCAAGTCTTAAAATCAGAGTCAAACTAAATGAATCTATCTTCTCCAATTTGGAGGATTTATTTAATTCTCAGGCTTTAAGTGGGACCGGGTCCTAATCTTTTTGGCAGAAAACCTCGCAGCATTTAGAGCTAAGCAGGCTTCCCGAAACAACTCAGCTCACTCTGGTTATTTAATTTAGGATTAATTGTCGGATCTCATCCCCGTTATTTGGATTTACTCACTCATTAACCATGCTTTTGTGGTTCCCTCTGTGTGTCCTACAGAGACATGCATGCTAACCAAAGGCAAACATCTGGCCACAGTGAAGGCACTGACCGACTGCCAGTGCTTCTCTCTGTCCTGGGACGACTTTCAGAACGTGCTGGAGGGCTTCCCAGATGTCAAGAAAGACTTAGAAAAAATTATGCAGCTCAACTCTGATGATGGACTCGTGTAAGACCAAGGACAGTGCTTGGACATTTTTGCTGTATGGGACGGACAGGACATATGGATATTTATGGAACATTTTACAGAAAGACTGATTCCTAATGTGGATACGAGTTGGACACTTCATTAATGAGATGGACAGTTTTAGAGCTTTGACTATTTTCATTCTGACTGGGAATTATTCTTTCTACTGATCCATCAGTTATTAGCAATAAACAAGACTGTAATATTAAAGACGGGTCAAACATTTGATAGCTGCTTCTTGTTGATATTGCAATTTAGCATTGATTTGTTTGGACAGTCAATGCCAATCTCAGTGACAAAATAAGAAAGATGCAGCAAGCCTTAAAGGAAATTCTAATTTCATAAAACTTGGGCTTTATTTTTGTTGTTTTTGACATCCTTCCTTTCAACATTATGCACACCAAATTCATTGCTGAGATCTGAGAACATGTGACTTGTTAGGGAGCTAGATTTGCAAGATCACATCATCTCACAAATCCATCTCACCAGGCTTCTAGCTTGATTTTGATCGGTTGAAGTTAGCCTGTGATAGACATATCGTTCGTCCAATAACCTGCCAAGAATTTTTTGAAAGTGCCTACCCTTTTCCAAACACTTCCTAATGGCACCTTACCAGATGTTCCTGTGTAACAAACCATCCAGAGTGCTTCTGATGAGCATGAGCAGTCACAATCACCCATACAAGAACTTACTGAAGCAAAAGGCAGTACAATTATTCCCCACCTGTTTAATCATCCATTACATTATTAAGACTGATCTCTGGTTTAACTTACAGTAACTCTAAAGAACTCAGCATATTTTGCCTATGCAATGAAGAATGTCACCACATGTCCAATGGTCTGGCTTCTTGTGTTCTATCCCTGTTCTGACTCTGCTGTAGTGACCGTAATGGCTCAGTGATGCTCCCTTTACCTGTGAAAATCTGTTTCAGACGATATAATCGTCATTGCCTGCATTCTTCTATGCTACCAAGTTCAGTCCCTCCTGGAGTCAAATCGGTCTGGAACCTTGGCTACCATCTGACTCCAGCTCCTGCCAGCTGTTCTATAGTAACTGTCTGTCTCTGTGGCCGAGCGAAGTAACATCATACAGATGTTAAAAACTTCTCACCAACTCACATAACCTCTCCTCAGGAAGTTACACTATTTTTTGTCCTGTAGTCGTGTGTCAGTTGAACTGCTCCGGTGGTCTGTACCAATGACCTTTCAGAAATTTGCAGGAATATGGACAAAACTAGGATGTTACATTAAAAACTGGACACAGTGTTGGAGGCAGAGCCCCATTTGTTTCGATAAAAGATGCTCGGTGGCATATAAAGCCAAAATGACTCTACTTCCAGGCCCATACAGCGTGCAGACTTCAGCTCACTTCTGGTTTGTCATCCGGCTAGCTTGAATAGAGATTTAATCTTGTGGCTCTTTTAAATTTTTTTGGACCAAATGGCTTAAATTATGACTGTGAGAGGAGTCACTTCACCAGGGTTGTGACACTCAATAAACATGAACCATCATTTTACAGACCATTCTTTTACAGTGTGCATCATCAGTGCATCACGTGATGTTGTAATTACACAGTTTGGCCACTATGAAAGTTGGCTTCAAAGCATGGTGCTGTTCCCGAGGGCTTGGGACGAAATGACTGCTGAGTGCAGACAGGAAGCTCCATCTGTATCTGTATGTGTGTCTAACGTTGAGCATAAATAGCTTCAGCCACCCTGTTCTCAGACCTCAGCAAGTACTTTGAGTGCCATGCTAGCAGAGGCTCTTCTTACGCACAACTAGATGCTAACATTGGCATGCTAACATGTTCATGTTTATTGTTTCAGCAGTTTACCATGCTCATGATCTCAGTTTAGCATGTAAGCATGCTAACACTGACACATCTGTACAACGCAGCACAGCTTATTAATCATAAACCAAAGTATTAGACAAAGTGACATTTTTACCTCATAATGGCGCTAGATAAAGAGTCATACAATTCATCCTTTGGAGCCCACGAATGTACAAATTTCATGCAATGCTTCCAATAGTTGCTGAGATAGTTAAGGCCGACTGTGTGACCGACTGACCGACAGTACCCTCCCTGCTGCGGTGCCACTGGTTCTCTAGGGATGTCTTAGATAAGACCCAAGCTGTAGTTTTGCCGATGATATAATAAAAACTCATGTATTTCATTGTTCCTTTCCTCCAAAATGACATTTATTTGTAAGCAATATTACACAAGACATGTCAATGCCACTGTGAGAGCAACAAAAATAAAGCCGATACTCTAATATGATGATGAAACACCTGTGTGAGAACGGCATGTTGTTTCCTCTTCCCTTCTCTTTCATCCAAACACACACACGGTGCCTGAGGCCAGCCGGTGTTTGTACTCGTAGAGGTAGTAAGAGGCTGGAGGGAAGTTGCACTTCATCTCCATCCTGCCAGGCACCACATGGACAGCCACGCCAGATCCCAGCCCTTCCTGCAGCTTCTTCAGCATGCGTGAGGCCAGGTAACGCCGCGCCCTGCCCGGGTCTTCCTCAATGGAGGCATACACCTCAGGTGGTGGGTTGGGGATCTTCCACTCCAGGTCCACGATGAGCTGGTGGATGCGACTCTTGTCCAGCGAAGTCGGTGTGTCGCGGTAGCACGCCACCACATGGGGAATCGGTGGTTCAGACGCCACAGAAAGGAAATTGTTGAGCGGCTGTTTCTCCGGCACTTCTTCCTTATCTTCCTTATCTACCTTTTCCTCTTGTGGCTCCTCCTCCTCCTTCTCATCATCCACGGTTCCCACAGCAGGGTGGAGCATCACCGCCCAGCGCAGCCAGTCATAGTTCTTCTCCAGGGTCTTCAGGATGTTCGACGCCGCCTCCTCAGGAGGTGCACGGTCCTGCACGGCCTGGTGGAGCTGCTGCCGTACATCTTCCTCCGCCTGCTGCAGAAAGTAGCCTAAGCAGCGGCCTCCTGTGTTCTTCATCTTCCTGTAGAGGGCACCCATGCGGTCAGACCAGGTCTTCATCAGCAGAGGCTGGTCTCTGCCTGTCAGAGAAGCCTGCGTGAAGAGGCACAGCAGACCAGTACCCAGGACAAAGTTAACCTGTGGAGAGTTAGAGGTGGAAAAGAAGAAAGCATGAGCTAACATTAATGAGGGCTGCATTCCATGCTGGTTCACTGGAACAGCTAACTGGGACACTTAATGGAACTGAGCCATCATTAATGTTCTTTACACAAATCAAAATTCAGCATATGAGGACATTTTAATGTTTCACTTGATTTTTCTGTGACTTTTTATTAATTTTTATTTTGTGTTCTGTGAATATTTGGTCCCCAAAAATAACACAACACTTTTCATTTTACTTTTATTGCATATCCATTAGGTGTGGGCAAAAATATCGATACGGCAATATATCGCGATACTTTGCTGCCCAATACAATATCGATTTTTCAACTCCAAATATCGATATATTGCCGAAGAGCGACTCTGCTGTGCGGCGGGTGTATTTCTGTAGTAGAGAGAGTGGCTGAGGTCTTTGAAAAATGGATGGCAAGTTAACAACGCCTCCGCAATTTAAAGTTGACGTTTGGAAGCACTTCGGCTTAGCAAGAACAACGAGCTGGACAAAGAGAATATTACTGCCCAGAAATTTCATGGGAATTAATAAAATGGAGAGGCTGTTTTGAATGAAATAGTTTTGACTCAATATGTCCTCTGATCAATATCATCTGATGGACATATACAGGTACTTGTGTTTTCATCTTTATTTATATCGCAATATCGCGATATCGTGATATCGTGATTCGTATCGTATCGTGACCAAAGTATCGGGATACGTATCGTATCGTGAGGTTCTTGCCAATACCCACCTCTAATATCCATGCACACACATAAACACATCCATATCCCAATAACCCTAACTAATTCTGAGACGTGTATCCCAACTGTGCTTTACCTGCTTTGACAGGTCAAATTGTTTGCTGTGGAAAAGGTCTTTAAGGTTTCCCTTAAATGAATGACTTTCTTCACAAAGGGTGTTTCCACCCTGCTCAGATTATAAAGTATTATAATTAGGAATCCTGCGTATTTAAAGGATATTTTACCACACAAAAAAGAAAATGGTATACGCTGCAATTTATCTTTATTTTTTACGCTAGAAAGCAGCTTAAAGCGAATCCTATGGCGAGCCAACTTTGGCTCCACTGTCGTCAGCCCTGATCTGAAATATTACATAACCAGGATTGGCCTCTGGTTGACTTACCCCATGGTTGTCTAATCAAAAAAAATAAGTGCAGACACACTAATGAAGAAATAAGGTCATAGTACGTAGCTGTTCTACCAGACAGCACTGGGCAGCCCTGATTTAGAATATGTGTTTAAGCCTGCGTGAGTACCAGATGGGTTGTTTTATCACATGAGTGCTTTTCAAATAGTGTTGGGTAAAATTAAAGCTGGGCTTCACAAATTTTCAGACTGTCTGCTCAAAAGAAGTCATTTATTTTAATAAACGGCAATCAGAAACCCCATTATGCCGTTTTGACCAAGTAGTCTGAGGACAGGAGTCTCAGGCTCCATTAGCACAGTGCCATTTTGGTTTCAAGGACATCAGAAGAACAACAGAAAATATGCAAGAAAACTAACAGGCTTTGTTTTAGATCGACCATTTTGTGTGTAACACAACCAATTCACTGTGTTTCTCTTTAAAAGTTGTGTGAAATTTGAAATCAAATTGATTCCTGTGGACAAAGTAGACTTTTTGTCATGTTATTGTTCTGCTTTTGTACGTAACCAACGAAGCCCATCGGTCTGACAATGTTTTAGTCTGTAGGGCAACGGTGAGTCTGCCTGGGTTTCTAGTGCAGCTGCAGATTAGACTTCCTCATCTGTGCACCGGTCATTGTTTACAGTCTGGTTAGCAAGTTGAGACACCAGAATTGAGTTGGAGAGGCTAATCTATATGAATGATATCTGTACATGAATGCAAATACATTTTTCAAAAGTTATTAAAAAGGTAAAGAGTTGCTAGGTGATAGCCGATGGGACTCTCTACACACAGAATGTTTACCTGAGCCCACCAGACAACCAACCATATAGGTTGAAAATTCAATATACATGCAATTATACATTCCTATAAACGTTTTCTGTAAACCGATCAATGTACAAGTTGTAAAGTTGGAGTGAGAATAGTTTATCACTACAGTGGGCCTGTAAAGACGGACTTGTGAGCAGATGAGTCTCTGTGTTCGCTGTGATGATGTTTAATGTAGTCTCTAGTCTGCATTAGACACACACACGTTTAGAGCTTTATAGTTAAACTGTGGGACATTTAATGATGTATTTTATGTCGTAGAGCAAAACGTGTAGATATCCCCTCCTTCCCTTTCCCTGTGGTAATGACACACCTTATTTTCAGGCTTTTAACTGAAAGCCTGTTCCAAAAACCCTGTAGACTTTGAGACGAGGGAACAGAAGTGCAAAATGTGAACTGATTTCCAGGTTTTATGACTCATCACTACAGCACTCTATAGGCCATTGGAAAGTATCACCTTGGAACTCTTTAGGGAGACAGGAAGTGCCACCTAGAAACCAAAACTGAAACCAGGTTGCTGTATTTTGAAGTAGACCAAGTTTGTTCTTACAGCCAACACACAGCTATTAACTTAATAGGCCATACACGATATTCTTATTCTGACCCGAGTACGTCAGCCTAAAGTCACCTACCAATGGTGAGTGAGCCTTTTCTGAACAGAATGTGTGCCGCTGACTGCATTATATACATGAAAAGTTCAGATTTCAGGTTTTGGCGTTCCCTTCCTGTTATCAGAGTATTTTCAACGATTTTTTTTGCATCTTAATTCATCGTACACCTCTACAGAACATCAGCTGATAAAACAGCGGTAGTTTGTATCAGAATTATGCCTAATGCAGCTCTAAAGAATTGTTTATGACACTGTGTTGTCTTTAGCTGTACATCAACCCATCAGGGATTTTCGCTGACTACATTGAACATTTAAGTGTTTCTAAACAGCACCCTTACCACAGCGCAGAGCCTGGTTCTAACTGCTCTGGCGCGTTCTCTTAAACGCTTGGCTCTGTGCGACTGTCCAAGCTCCCCTCTCTGCTCAAAATAAACCACACACAGGAGATACCGCGGGTAGCACACAGAGCCTGTCGCTGTCTGCGGATCTGTAGGTGAAGTTATGGACGATCTCAGCAGCTGTTCGAGCTCTATATTCCTTTATCATGGAATATATTTTGTTGGATTTACAAAAGAAGACATTTCATGTGTTCTTGTAGCAGCGGGGAGAGAAAAAGCCCAGTACGATACAGAAACATATCACCTGCAACATGTTTACACATGATACGTTCTTCAAGGTTAAAGAAACATGGCTGTGGTTGCTTTGTTTAACAAGGTCGGGCTCTCCAGTGTGGACACATGATTCACAGCGGTGACTTTGATTCCTGGTCAGGGTTAGGCAGGTCCTTCTCTTCAAGTCAAACCTTCTGCTGTGCACTGTAGATCCCTCAGCTTGTTACAGAGTATGAGGTTAGTTTGGTTCTACCAAATTGTGCGGCGCAAAGTTTCACTGCGATTGACTGTGACTGCACAGTGAGGGCACATTTAGGAATTACTTGCGCCTCGGTGAAAGCACTGGGCTTTAATTTAAGTCAGAGTATTTATGCAAATCAGGTCGGTGGGCAAACAAGTCCTTGAACGGAGAACGACACAAACAAATCATCCGTTCGGCTCCGGTTTCAAGCAGAAATCACTTCAGCATTAAAGGCTAATCCACCGAGGCTGGCTCCCTCGCATCCTAAAGCCCCTTGATGAGTGAACTCTGGACCTGCTCGAGTTTCTAGGATGTAGACCCTGTCTGTCTTCACTAAAGCAGACAACCTCTGTGCACATTCTTTAGACTGCCCTCAAAACAATCTTACACGTAGCATGTAACAAGAGCTAAACGCTGGTCCAAACTCGGCCGTGGCTGCAAATATGTTAAAACGATGATTACATAATTAGTTTTACATAAGAAACAGCCCCGTTACTGCTGCAGAGTCTGTTTAGGTCCACTTTGGATGGCCGTTGCGTGTCATGCTCAAGGGCACCAGGGCAGATGGACAAATGGACACATGATTTTTCATTTGAAGTGACATCAACATTTGTTATTTATTTCTCCACATGAGAAGCAGGGAAGGAAAGTTCTATTTAAAGCTCTGCAGAAAGAGGAAATGCTCGCACTCACGTTGGATTTTTGTGGGCCTCAAACATTTTAGCGACGTCACAGTTATGTAATGTTGTTTCACATAGAATACAGTCCTCCTGTTTTAAGTGTAAAGTCTGAGAGGCTCGGCCATTGCGGCACTCCGTTGCTTCTCCTTTCAGTGGATAACAAATGTTTGTACCAACAGTGCAGGCAAAGGGGAATTTGCCAACTCAGCTCGCAGAAAGACAACAGAAGGTCACAGCTCTGCTGAATTAAAGATTCAGTTTATTTCCGTTGCATGAGGATAAACGCAGCATGCTTCATTTCCCTCAAGACCTCTATGTTTTTCTGTCAGATTCAACTTTTTGGTTTTGAAAATGAATTATTAATCCCGTGCAGCTGTGCTCCAGAGTGACTCTTCCGTATAAACTTCCACACGGAGATTGAGTGTATTTGCATTATTCTAATGACATGCCATCTGAAAAGCTTCTTAGCAGATTAGTTACTGTTCCTGTTTTAAAATAGTTGTCTTGTATTAATGTCCATTTTCTTCATGCGTGCGTGTGTGTGTGTGTGTGTGTGTGTGTGTGCAGGCATGCGTGCGTCCATGTACGGTGTGTGTCCTCTGCTGATGTTAAGCAGGAGTGCGTGCCTCTGTATACTGACATGTTTAATGAGAGGAAATTAAACTCTAAGGACCCCTGAAGGGAGATCTGCCACTAACCCCCCCTCCCCCACCCACCCACCCTGTGCCCTACACCTTCACAAACCTTGACGCAGAACTCCCTCAGCTCCCAGCGTTTGGGCTTGCGGCTCAGTATGACCTCCTCCAGCAGCGTGGGCTGGTCGGTCAGCGCCGACACTCCCATCAGGCGGTTGTAGAGGGCTGTCAGCTGCCTCTCCAGCCGGTAGTCCTGCACGTACTGCAGGAACACCTCTGTCTCCTTCTTGGTGAACTCTGACTGGGCCCTCACCTGAAACAAGCGGGGTGAGAGGAGCTTAACTTGAGATGAAGAGGTCAAGGGAGCGGCACGCACTCAGAGAGTTGTTTTGTTTGTAAAATGAATGAAAAGGCAAGAAGAAACTGCATCATCAAAAGCTACATTATTCATTCAGTGTACTAAACGAATGCGAAATTAATTCATCATAAATGTGTCATGTTAAAATATTTAAAGTTATTCTAAGAAGAAAGAGAATTGACAAATATCTATCATTTGTTACTCCTTTCTAACTTTGTTCAAACGGCCTACAACTAGACAAAGCTCCCCCCCATCTCATTTTGCATCTCTTTGTGGTTGTCTTACATTTCTCTGAGTCTTTTTGTGTCTTTGTTCGAATTTTGTATGTCTTTGTTGTCATTTTGTGTCTCCCTGTGGTCATTTTCTGCCTCTTTATGCCGGTTTGTTCCAGATATGAGGCGCATAATAACTGAACGCTGCTGCTCCGTGTTTAGTTCTGACTCTAGGGACTGAAGGCAGACCTGTACCTGAAGACTTCAGAGGTCTGGATGGTTCAGACCGTGGCAGCAGATCAGAAATGTACTTTGGACTGAAACTGTTCAGTGCTTACAAACCAACAGCAGGATTTTGAAATCTGTCATTTGACTGACTGGAAGCCAGTGTAAAGATCTAAGAAGCGGCATGTTGTGATCTCCTTTTTTGGATCTTGTTAAGACTCGAGCAGCAGCGTTCTGAATCAGCTGCAGCTGTCTGATGGACTCTTTAGAGAGTCCTGTAAAGACAACGGTACAGTAGTCGAGTCTGCTGAAGGTAAATGCATGGACAAGTTTTTCCCAAATTCCTGCTGAGACATACAATAATTTGTAATTGTCTTAGTGTGGCAGCTGAAATTCAGGTCTGAGTCCATGATTACACCGAGGTTTCTGTCTTGGTTTGTTGTTTTCAACATTACAGATTGAAGCTGAGCAGAGACTGTTAGTTGTTCAAATAAAAATGTCCAAAATACAACATTTCAAATGTTAAGGTTTACTGTTTGGGCTCATTTGAAGCATTTCTATAATATGTATACAGATGATTGATCTTTTGCTAAGTAGGTTTCACCACCCATCATATTTTTATTCTCTCACCAATTTATATTATATCAAACAGCAAATGTCATGGCCTATCAAGGCGAGGCTCATGAGACATCTTCAGTGTGCCAGGATTCACACTTTCTTTCGTATTCTCACTCCAGAAACAACCTATACCACCAAACAGAGAGGAGCTCAGGTCGCTTAATTCTGTAAAACTGATGCAGGAAGGTTTTTTTGTTTTTTTGTTTTTTTTTTTCAGATTTTGCTGCTTGAAAAACTTTTCATGTTATGAAATGGCGGCTGTATTTAGCTCATCTGAGAGATTTGTACGGATAAACATGAACACAGCAGTTCCTATTAGCATTACGAAATAATTACACCGGGGAAAAAAAAAGGGCACAAGCCAGTTCGTATTCAGTCCGGTGAAACTAAACAGATGCTTCAATATATCTATATTGACATAATACGCTTAACATGATGAGTTCAGCCACAGGTCAGTCGAAGTCACACAGCTGTTCGGGGAAATTGGCCGAGCGCTTGTTACTCTTCAAGGTCATCTCCACCTTCAGAGTCCTTTGTTTATTTAGAAAAAACTACCCAATCTGGTGCTGAAGTTGAATACGTTCTATATTCATGTCCTCTCTTCTCTCAGCTATCCATCTGTCAGCAGGCAGCAGACTTTGTAATTGTTCGGTTTTAATTGCAACCGAAATCTTTTGCCTTTTATTTCTCATCCATTTTGATGTGGGAGTTAGAAAGTCTATCTCAAGGCTGTCCAAGGACTGCCTCAAAATTTGGATACTGGCATCTGTGTTTTTTTAAACAAGACACATGTAACAAGGTAGTTCAAGTAAGCTGGTAAGTTTCTGTCCCACTGAAGTGTCCTTGAAGGAGCCATGGTGTCAGTCACAAGTCACAAGAAGGACTGCAAGCTGAGAGTGTATCTTAAAAATATTTTCTTTTCTAATTCAACAAAAGTTAGTTTCACCTTCAAGAGGGTCAGGACACCTAAGAATGATGATGCATTTAGCGTGATGGTAAGTGTTTCTAGGAGTGTTTTCCATTCGTGTCTTTGGAGCAGACGCCCAAAACAGAGAGAAGTGTTGATTTAAAGTTTTCACATGAGGAGAAATTAATAAAATATTCAGCTGTTATCATACAAGTTAGGGCTCATGTCTTCAATATCCTCCAAAACACATCAGCTAAGTTGTTGGCTCTGCTAAATATAACTGCATGTGTGAGCTCCAGGGACAGTGTCCTCACCGCGGTGCCAAGCTGGTAGTAGACCACGGCCAGATCGTCCTCCAGCTGGTGGACCTCCCGGTCGTCCAGCAGGCCGTGACCTGATGCTCCCAGCTCCTGGTCGATGCTGTCCAGGTTCTTCTTGGCCACCTCGGTCTCCTCTGCTGTGGCACTGCCACCCAAATAAGAGCAGATCCCCTGGACCTGGACCCTGAGAATCCCATACACACACTACTCATTCATTTTATAAAAACTTTTCACGAGCTACTATTTCAGCAGATAGGGTTCTTCATGTAAAGGAGTATTTATTTAAATGATTAATTATGTAGAAATTAATGAGATATTCAGATGCACAATCTGGTAAAAAAGGAAAAACTGACCTCACAGTTTGCATGTAGCCCACAGGCTCCAAAACCTTTCCAAACATCGCCATGGCTCCAGAGCTGCGTTCTGAATAATAAGCAATGGAGAAAATGAACAGTGAACCCCACAATCCTGACAACAGGTGAAACAAAGTTCTGTCATTATGTAGAATTGATTGAAATTGGTATAAATCTTGTAAGGCAATTAACTTGAGACCAAATAACACCTGTTCATTTCTTATTACAACTCACCTCAGTTGTTCGGTGTGCACGTTTGTACTGACCTTCACAGATTGTCCAATATTTATACACTCTCCTGAACCACCAGTTAATCTGATAAGAGTTCTCCACCCACAGCTCTGTCTGAAAATGAGGATGGAGCATGAAAAAACGATGCATTTAAGAGGTAAATGTAGAGCTAGCTTTATTCTACAGTCCGACTGTTGAGACGTACATATCTTCACATGACCATGTAATCTGTAGGGGTGTACGACAAAGAAATGCAGCCTTTAAAATCAGTCTTGCCATACATTGTTGACTTTATTTACAAGTTAATTTTGATTTATGATGATTAAAATGCTAAAATGTATTGTCATATGCAGAGGTAAAAATCTCAATTCATTACCCTAAAATTCTAAATATTAAAAGAGCACTATGTAGTTTTGGAGAAGATATTTGAACTCAGAATCTTAATATTGACAGTATAAATGCACCATTAAACACAATCAAAAATTGAAACTACAAATTGATATCATTAAATGGAAAATGGCAAAGTCAAAAGGGAGGGAGGAAAGTGGAAAAAAACAAACAAATAGCATTTTATCTTAAAACTAGATTATGTAGGATTTTTCTGCGAAAATACACGAGACTGACACCAAATTAATTCATTTCAATCATCGCTTATGACCCAGGAGAAGTGTGTGGTCATGCCCTCTGCCTGCATTTTCTTATATTTTCATTATTTCGCTGTGTTTGGAGGCTTCAGGGTACTGGCCTGTGAGTGGTGGTGTGCACCCCCCCAGCCAATAACATTGCCAGTTCAGGACGTAGCAACCAGGTCGCCTCTCTTCTCTGCTCTCTGTCATAAAGAGCTTCAGGTCTGTGTTTCTGTTTGACCGAGGGCGGGGCGAGCGACACAGACACAGACAGGCAGGGCAGAGAGGCACGCAGCAGACACAATGAAGCGTGCATTCACACAAAATCTTCAGGATTGTGCTGCGGTGCTTTGGTGTTTATTTATATTTTATAATGTAAGCTTACCATAAACGTAACAATAAGAAAGTAATGTTTCATATCTCTTTAAGCCACTCTCTAGCACGATCCACTGCCACTGCTCTCTCTCTGTCTCACCTGAGCCATTCATAATATCAGAACTTCATGTCAGTTTTAAGTTACCGTTTTCCTTCTAACTTTAAATTGTGGCCTGATTATCCTGAATACTAATATACCACCTGCTGCTGTCTTTTAAAAAGCCTGCATTCAAGAACACAAAGCGACAATTCACATCGCCAATGCTGCTGAAGAACAGCTCCATCTTCAAATAGCAGGGCCTCCCGTATTTACCTCTAAAAGTATAGTGGTCATTTACCCGACATGTGCAGACAATTGTAAATAATAAAGATGCTAAATATATTGTACTAATATAGCAACTTTCTAGTTTTAGCAACCACACAAGTGCTCAACAACACAAATCAGCATTCACTCACTCACACGCACATTCATAACCTGGTGACAGAGGCCAGAGACCTGCATTTACAGCAGAGACAAACATGACAGAAACTGCTTAGAATGTCCACTCAATGCGGACTCATGTCCACCCAGTGCAAACCATACCTCCACCCTTCACCCGAGTCATGAAGCATGGTAAGGAGAATGAAAGAAACAAGTGATGAGGTAGCAGCTAGGAAAAAATCTTCAAGGGAAGAGAAAATTAGGTAAAAAGCAAAAGGAATTTTGTTTTTTGTTTTACTAAAGACTAGATTTAGTTGTTAGTATTTTGGCCATGGTGGTTGCCCGTGTTGCTGAGTGGAAAGGAAATCTGAGAGAATAAAAAAGAGCTGTTAATGTTGTGAGAAAGTCGTTTTTGACTTGATGGTGTAGGAGAGGCTTTCATTTTTTTTATTATGAGGGGGATAAAAGTTGGGGAACTTTACTTTTTAAAAACTGGATTAGATGGTTTCTTTTCCATCCTGTAGATGGCGATAATGTGATATCTTGCGACACCAACGAAGAAGAAGAGACCGCTTCCGCTTCTGGCGCCAAAATCAAAAAGTTCCTGTTGGAGGAGGGCCAAGGAGGTAAACAAATGCTGGTGTGAGTGTAGGATTAGCTTTGAGAGGATTGTCGTATCGTTTGGACTCTTACCTGAAAATGGACCCGACGTCACGGTTCTTCAACAAGTTGAGAAAGCTGGCGGTGACTCTAGAGTCAGAAACTGCCCAGCTCCAGCACACATTTGACAACCGAAACAAAGACGACGATGACAGCGGTGAGTGACACACTGACAGACCAGCCTGATGGTGGGACACTGTTCAGCATGTTTATAATAATGGACGGTGCCCATGAGTCAGTACGAGTTTCTTCTTATTGCAGAAGCCACAGCGAGAGGGATGAGAGCGTTACACGAACTGAGCTCTGACGTCGGAACCCTAAAGGTACGGTGATGTCATGACCTGCGCACCAAACTCTGTTCATTAAACTACTACTTTAAGGGAGCTTGGTTTAATGGCATAAACAAACGTTTAACGACATAAACAAACGTGACGCATTTGGTTAGCACATCCGTCCCTTAGCATGTTGTATGTGACAGACCGGTGGAATCACACTGTCAGTTAAAGCTGACATTTTATTACAACACACTGGCTCTCTACCTAACTTACCTGCAATATAACAATATGGTTACAAGTTTTTTAATCAATGCTACCAGAGTTTAACCAACACATTCATTATGATTGTTAATGTTAGTAGTAATAGTTGTTGTTGTACTTTTAGGTTAATACATTGTTTGTTGCAGTAATATAAATGGCATACATTGTTTGTAAAGAATACACATTTCTTCCTTAAGCATCATAAAGAATGCCAGCTTTTAAAATGTCTTATGCAGCCTTTTTTTGTGAAAAACATTATCACATACATAGGGCTGGGCAATATATACGATATGGAGAGAGAGAGAGACGATATACCGTCTTGGATTTTGGATGTCATTATATTATGATGTCATATGTGGGGGTCGACAGTACGACATTTTCAGGGCCAATACTGATGATTAGAAATCAAGGAGACAGAAAATGGATATTTGGGGCCTATACTCACTTGTAGTAAAAATTAAACACTTTGTCAAAATTCAGTTCTGGTTTTATGTACAGCTTTCAGTTACTTAACTTGGGTCATTCCTTATCATGCTCCATTATATTTCTTCCTCCTCTCCGTATCATACATTTAGTTACTAGTCTAGTGACAAGATTCAGATTACTCAGTGGTTATTATAGCTGTTAATTGTGGCGTGTACCAATCAGACCAGAGTGTTGTGAGAGGGACATTGTGTGAGAGCATGCTGCATCAGAACCAAAGTAGCACATTTTAAAATTTGTTTATTTAATCAGCAATCTGACAGAAAAAATCACGGATACCATTAATTCAAAATTGCTTGATCTTTGGCCAATAACTGTCTGTGCCTGGTAATCGTCATAAGTGGAGTCTATCCTGGGTTAAAAGACTGCATTACAGTAAGATGATGTCATTTCTGAACGTACCAGAGTTTTCTAGTTGTTTTTAATATTTGTCTTTACCCACTTAGTCATTATACCGGCATTACTGGTGGTTATTAACAAAAAAACTGTCATTGTGTTAGTAATTTGTGAAAGCACTAATAGCCATCCCTAATATATTTGGTAAAAAAAAGATTGTGCTATTGGATTTTGTTGCCCAGTCCTGACAGTCATGAAGTGCTTTTAAGAGGATTTCAAAATTGTGGTGTATATCATGACCTGAAATTATTGTAGTATTGTTATTCTATTCTAAGGCCATACCCTACACATGGGAGCTTGTTAGCTTTTGAAAGGAGGGCAATTATCATCTTGGTTTGTCCTCATACAGGGGCAGCTACAGGAACAGTTGACTCAGCAGAAAGCACGGGATAATGAGGTGAGCAGCTTCATTAAGGCCTGTAGAGTGATGCAGCAGAGGGTCACTCAGGACATCCAGGCAATGAGGGAACTTTGCGAGAAATATGGTTACCAACCTCCCAGAGACACCCAGGCACAAACCAGTAAGTAATGAATGTAGCTGTCACATACAGCCAGCCTGTTTGTGAAGGTTAAAGCTAAGCTTATGAACAGTATATTCTGTACCTTTAGTAGTTAAGATTAATTTTGTCAACAGTTCACAACTATAAGCTAAAAGATATGGGATGCATTAAAAAAAAGATTTTTATGTCTTTTTTGATTGTGACTCACCTACACAGAGGCCCCAGGTCAGCAGTCGGATGCTGGAAATGAGGTAGCAGATGAGTTAGCAGAAGGGGAAGGGGAAAGCCAGGAGGAGGTCGGAGACGATCCCTCTTTATCGTCTCCCAAAGCGGGACCGCCTCCCGTCACTGACGTTCTGCGAACCCCACAGCTCTCTGACTTCGGCCTGTCTGAGATGCATCTGAAGAGAGCTATGGCTGGGGCGGATTGGTGCTCTGAAGTGCCCCCTATGCCGGAGATGAGGCTCCCTCCCCCATCACTCAACATGCCTGCATCTCCACCTATGCCCATAACTCCTAAATGTGCCCTGCGGATGGATGAGGAGGAGGTGCAGACACCCCAGATGCATGACTTTGGCATCTCAGAGCACACTATGTGTCTGCTCAACGACTTCACTATGGATCTATTACAGAAGAAAATTGACAAGCCTCCAAGGTAGAGCATAACGTGCTTTACAAAATCCATTCAGTATATGACATTTATTGACCCCTTCTGGCAATATGCAGCAGTACTGTAAGAGATCTTTCAAGAGTTGAGTTTTATTATGTGTATTCTTCTTAAACAGACCATCACAAGACATACCTGTACCACCAGTGAACTCACTAATGGAGAGTTTGCAGGCTAAAGGTATGGAATTGTTACAGCTCATGTTTTTGCCAGTCAGGAATTTCAGCAAGTTTTCTGTTCCTCTGCTCTCTATCCATCCTTTTGTTGTTACATTCAGCTCAACAAAAGACCAGGTAGTTTAATTCCAGTTTTTGTATTACAGAAACACGTTTTAACTTAAGAATTTCTTTTTTGTAGTGAGGCCCCAGTTGCAGCTTAAAACAGTCTTCTGGTTTTACTTTCTGGTACCAGTACAACAACTTTATTACATGACATTGAGAAATTAGTTAACAAGACTATAAACAGGACCAGACATTTGATGCCAGATGTTTTTTCTTGTTTTACCAGGCCTTGTCACAGCAATCTTTTCGCAATGTTATCTGAATGCTCTTAAGTATGAGAAATACATATTAAATGTACTAAAAACATGAATAAAACATAAGTATTATGACACAGCTGCTTTTAGAGGATTTTCAGAAAACCATAACCATAAAAAATCATAATACCACTAATACATTTACATAAATGCCACCATCCTCCTTGCAAAAATATGTTATTCTAACCCTTTATATCACATTGTTCAGACAACTTGGAGTCCCCAGAGCTGCCTGTGTTTTGCACCCCGGGGCTTAAAATAAAAAAGACAAACGTTCACTGCTCGCCACCCACACAAGGAAATGCTGACCAAGAGCCCTCCACAAGCAACCAGCCTGCCACCCCAGAGGTTCCAGTTTTCAAAACCCCATATGTGAACCGAATGGTCAGCACCAAAAAGGTACAACGAATGAATGCGGAACATTTCTTTGATAATACAACTTCTCTCTTACCTGTGGGTCTTAATAGTCACATGTCCCCCCTGGGTGATCAGTAAGAATGATCTAATCATTAAGTTGGTTTTAAGATATACTATTGTGATAAAAAAAAGTATTTCTTGATTAACTTATCCAGACTGGCTGATCAGAGAAACTTTTAGCTCAGAGTTTGTGCCTTTCTGCATGTCTTCACAGAGTGCTCGGCAGCCTGACCCCATCAACGTACAAATGGACGACGATAGCCAAACTTTCAAACTTGAGACGCCCCCTCGTAACAGATCGATCAACTCCAAGCGCTCCTGGGAATATGATGTGCCAGAGATGTCCATGTTGGGTGTAGAGGACCAGATGCCAGAGATGCCAAAGCTAGAGTTTGCTTTGGACAATTATTTACAAAATGTAAGACAAAAATTCACTACTGTTTGGTCTGAAGGTTGTTGTAATTTCGGGCCAAATCACTGTGTGATTAAATGTAGTTTGCAGACCATCAGGATACACTAGTGGAAAATCCAGTCAGGAAATGGTAAAATAAGTAATAAATAATGACTTTTGACTTCTGTACAAGATACAAAGACTTCATATTTAAAGATATACTTCTTTATTTACCGTCTGCCTGCAGTTTCACTTGTCTTATATTCACTCCAGAAAAGTTCCAAAATGCTGAAGAAGACCAGTGAGCATGAAAAGGTGACCAAGGAGCCCACTGTTAATAGTCTGGAGCTGGACGGACCAACCCAGGAGTTCAATTTAGGGACACCTCGTCTCAGGATGGACTTCGGAGACCCCAGCACACCAGAGATGCCAGAACTCAGCTCTGTTACACAGGACATCTGTAAAGTGTGTACCTCAAGTTTTTTAGATTAATTTACATGCCTTCAAGTTACTTGACCAAAAAGAAAATCAGCTTGTCTGACATATTACCTAAAACCCCAAACCAACTTAACAATATGTCAAATTCGACTTTCCTGCCACACTCCTTCAGTGTTTTTATGATTCTTCTTTTCTTTTGTAGCTTGTGTCTCAGGCTCAGTTGAAAAAGCATGCCATGGCTATTGTGCACCCTACTGTCAAGGCTGACAAGTATAAAAGCAGGTAAAGTATCTCATAAAAACACTTATTTCTAACCAGGGACTGATCCATTTTGAAGAAACATTCAGTGTAGGAGGCAAAACCTTTGCTAAAGAAATTTTCTTAGAATCTCCCCACTAAAGTTGCAAGACTCAAGGTAGTTGTGACATGCTCAGGGATACAAAAAGTAAAACCGGCAGTGAATTGAAGAAGTAACTGCAGGAATATCGACATGATCATACATTGAATGAAGCATATATAAAATGCAAGATGACACCATATACCCAAGGCTTAAAGAAGACCTTTATAAAAGATTGTCAGTTGATCTTTAGCGAGTGTATCTGCTGGGCTGCGGTCTCCTAAAGTCCAGCACCGCTACCTTTGTTTTGCTGACGTTCAGGGTCAGGATCTTTAACATGCAGCCCTGTGCCAGGTTGTCTACCTAGTTCTGGTCGGCCTGTTCATTGTTGGTGGTGATCAAGCCTTCCACCAATGTGTCATCTGTGAATTTGAGGATAGAGGTGGAGATTAGGGTAAGTGAGACTAGAGGCACAGCTCCCCGTCTGATCCACCTACGGCCCAGTGGTGAGGAGGTTGTGGTCCCAGTTGCATGGTGGGATGTTCAGTTCTCAGGTCCTTGTCTTTGTGGACGTATCTTTGTGCAGATCAGACAATATCAGACTGCTTCCGAATCGAAGAAAATAGTAATAATTATGACATTGAGAGATTTATTATCATTTATATTTACTGTTTGTTTGTCTGTTTTTTTTACATTTTTGGATAGAAGGATAGTTTTGTCAATCCTGTCTGTTTCAAATAAGAATGGATGTTTATATCTTTCTACGTAGTGTCTTTATTTGTGCTGTCCTAAAAATCATACATGCCTTTTAAAAAAAATGTTGTTATTGTTTAATTTGTTTTTTCCCATTTTTCAAGATTTTAATTGTGCCATATCCTCTCCCATCCAGTCCTCTTGCCAATGCCGTGAGTGTGTCTGTAGTCTCGGAGAGTGAGTTCCAGAGTTTACCCAGCTACCTGAGGCAGATGACTCTGCACAACCTCAACCAGACAATACACAACATCAACAAATTCATAGCAGAGTGGCCAGGTCAGTGCTACAGTTCACTTATGGTTGAAGTTAATTAATTAGTATATTGAAATGAGATTTAAGTGCTCAAGTACAATTTACAGGTACTTTTGCAAAACTTGAGTGCAGTACTTGAGTAAATGTACTTGTTTACATTCCACCCCTGCTCGCTACTAAACCACTCATCTTCTGTCAGGCTGGCTAGGACATTAACGCTGCAACTTTGCTCTAGTTCTGAACCATTATTTCAGTGAATGTGACTAACCACCGAAAGATGCTTGCCTTTCAGTCCACGTTACTGACTGACATGACTGTACTATAGCTTCCTACCTACCATGGCTAACGTTAGCAAGCAGATGTCATATAAGCATGACTAACAGGATGGTTGGGACAGGGTTAACATTATATTAAAAAGGGAAAATGATCGCGTCATTGCTTATTAATATTCCAAAATGTATTTCACTCACAAATCATATCGACACATATCAGAACACATATACAGTGATAGCAATATATCTGTAATATGCCCATTAAAGGGCCATATCGGCCAATGAAATTGAAAGAGAGATAAATTGGTCGTCTCTAGTTTCCACTTGCATAAGCTCTAATTGAACACAACCAGGTCTTCAATCTTGGCTATGTTTGCACTATGGAACACAATATTGTATAATCCTTAGTACTGACTGACTGTAGGCATATGGTATTAAATGCAATGGGCTGCCCATGCCACTCAGTGACCAGTGCTCCTCCACAGCCTGAGTCAAGCCGTAACCATTAAAGTAGAATGCACAGTATCTCATGTAGTTCATTACTTTAAAAGAATCCGATAGCGAGGCATGACTATTTAATCTTTGGAGTTAATTTACACCACAGGGCTGTATCACATGGTATCTATGATATCACAGTCACCGGTGTAAACTCACTGCACTCATACCTGTAGCTTTAGTAACAGGCATAAAACCACATCAGCTGGATCAATAAACTACTATAGCAACCTGTCATGGCCCAAAGAGGGCCACCTACACCTGGTTACAACCTTTAACTATAGTGAAGGAGGTAGGGTGGGTTGTCCAGTAATCTGAATGTCGCTGATTCAAATCCCCGGCTATTGAAGTATCCTTGAGCAAGATACTGAACCCCAAATTGCACCTTGAATAGCTACCTCTGAATGTGTGTGAGAACGGGTGAATGTGACAAGTGTGCTGTAAAGGCTCAAGTGGCGAGGTCATTTCACCTTGGGATTTGGTTTACATCTAACAACACAGTGCAGGCCAAGGAGAATGCATCTGGTCTTGCTGTATTTTCTTCCATATGGTGCATGCTATAAGTGGTATCATATAATTAACTTAGTGACTGACAATGAGTGGCCTAAAGGTGCAAGCAAATGCTGCCACTGAGAGAAAACCTGTGACACCATTATAAAATAAAACTGAACAAATGTAATGATTACAAGTTAGAAAAGGATGACACACAGTGGATAAGATTTACTTTTGTATGATGGCAATAGTTGACCATAAAAAATTGCAGTTAAAACTATTTTTTTTATCTCAAATTACGAACTGTCACATAATGGCTATAATTAGTGGGGTACTGACAGATAATGGTCCAACAAGGACATCTGGAGTAGATAAATGGTCCTGCTGTCAGGTGCTCTGTTATGGAACTGTCTCAGCAGATGTTGCCCATAGCAACAGAATGTACGTCTGAAATTGGTAGTAATTTGAATTGTTTCCCATTTTAACATTTTTATTTGGCATTATTGTTCCTTCTACAAGAAAATGACCTCCTGTTACTCAAAACCCAGACAAGACACCAAAACAAGGGGATGCCTCTAGCTGAAGCACATGAAAGCAGATATTTGTTAGTTTTATTCTGCTGGTATACCCACAAACGATCTCACGAACAAAAGAAACAAAACAACATGGGTCCTATTAAGAGCACTTTTAGGCAGCTGTCTGATTCATCTAACCGGTCACTGTTCTGTTCTGTGGCGCCCTCTGCAGGAGAAAAGACAGAGCTTCGGATGGAGGAGCTGAGGAGGATTACCAATGTTGGAACCAAGACCCCTGTGTACCTCCTCTGTCTGACCGAGCTCAAGAGGATGACACATGTGGGAGGGGCCAGAGACACCTCTGTATACAAACTGTGCACACGCAGCTAAAGTTTTGAATTTGAGTTTGTCCGATTTGGAGTCCAAGCATAGTCTCCTTTGGAATCAAAAACCTGCCTGTACCTTCATCTTTGACTTACTAAAATGTGGATCATTGGTTAACTATTCTGCTTTAATCAATATATCTATACTGCAAAAAAGAACACTTAACAAGAGAAATCTTGACTGGTAACTTTACCAGAAAAAGAAGGCATGCAAACTATTTGGATTGTAAATAGTTCTGATGCATGGCTAGTCAAAAATGTCTTACTGAAGTGTTATCCTGGTTTCAAACTGACCTGTATATGGAACAGTCATAACACATTACTGCATTTAATGTATGAATGAGCTCATTAAAGACTATTGATTGTCTAGCATATTAAAAACACATTAACACATTAATTTATAAGCCTACTAAAAGTTTAAAGGGCTTAGTGTAAGTGTGTGACCTGAACTTTATGCAGAAAAAGCCTTCTGCGGCCCCAGTACAATTGACTTCCAGCAACCAGAGGGGACCCTGACCCTGACTGAAAATTCTGTCATATAAATATGTAAATATGCACACAATAGTTTGAAGCCACAGATATGTGAAATTTGGAAATGTGTACTTCTACAACTCAGTGATGACTGGGCAAACTCCGTCCGTGTATGAAGATCATGTTATACTCTGGAAAGCCTCAGAGCAGCTGCTAATCTATTTTGTAGTAGGGCTTATTTTATTAACCTCTGTTTACAGTCTTAATCGCTGTATGATGTAGCATCAAGACTGTCCATTGATAGGCCCCACTGAGGACCCTGGTTCAGAACATGAACAGCCCTTGAACAAGAGTACACCTACTTTTGGTCGATATAAACTTTGGTCTTTAAAGGGGCACTATGTAGTTTTGGAGAAAAAGTTAAAAATCAGAATTTTAATATTTACAATATAACTGAGGTAACAATACAAACTCAGACATTTTGAATCTTCAATAACTGAATAAACAAGCTGTTCTCAGGGGAAAATAAGGTCCTGGAACACTGTTTGAAGCTAAAAAGGTGGCAGGGTCCGCCACATATTAGCAAAGTAAAACAGTATGAAATTGTGTCGTCCTTTTAAGATCACTTTGTTTATTCAGTTTAGTGTGGTTAGGCATAAAAGGCAATGGAGATCTTTTTGTTCTGCTTAAAAAATATTCCACCTCAAATAATGTAATTATACAGCTGCAAAATTTATCGAAGTTTCACATTAAAAAAAATCTGACATTCCTCCTTGCATTGCATTTAAAGTTGTGTTGGTGTTTTAGTTAATGAGCAGAATCACTGCTGTCTGCTGTGACTGAAAGCCACATGATGTATATCTGTAATATCGTTAGCTCCACTCAGGTCCAGCACTGTCATCACCAGGTAACCAGGGTAACGTCAGCGAGTTGTAGCATCCAGCTAATCATCTACGTTATGCAGGCCGAACCGCTGTGCTAATATTTTCTGCTGCCGTGACCTCTTAAATTCCTCTGTATGGACTCCTGAAAGCAAACATGCTTCACGTTAGAGCGGTTTTCACGACATTTGCGTCGCTTAACTTTTATTCCACACCGTCTGATCTGATGCAGCACCGCGTGAGTTAGGATCGCATTTCAGTGACGTCGCCCTAATGTTATCCAATTAAATCGCTGGATGCAAACGACCGTTGATGACGCGACAGCAGGTTTTTTTTTTTCTCCCACCCACTGGTCGTCCACCATTTTGGGAGTCAAAACAGCCAACAAATAGCAGCGCACACCTCCACGCTTCTCCGTAGCCTTACTATGGTTCACACTTGTGTGGTGGCAGGCTGTAGGAACAGAAGGACACCGGGCACCACCTTATCTTTCTACCGTTTCCCCCGGGACCCCGACAGGAAGCAGCGCTGGATAGCTGCTGTGAATCGAGAGGGCTGGGTGCCGAACGACGGCAGTCGGCTGTGTAGTACTCACTTCATCTCAGGTACCGTGTGAGTGCAGAGCAGGGCTGGAACAAGGAGTATCTCACGGTTTGTTGTGATCCGGGTCAGACTAATAATGCTGGAACTTCACATAGACATATTTCATTAGAGATTCGACATGGGTTTTATTCGGTTTTGACGTGGGTACATCATTAGTAGTAAATGTGTAATTTAGTGGGTGCAGTGGCGTAATTACAATGGGTGGTACATTTGATTCATACATAAATGTTTTCCTAACTATCAAGTTATGCACATTATCAATTCCAGTTAATATGTTATTAGTCAGTAATTAACTCTGAAGTTATCAGAACCAAAGTGACGTCATAAACTTAGCCTAGCTTACTTTGACGATCAACGAAAAACCCCAAAGCGGTTAGTTTTAGTCAGAAAGCCCAATGTACATGCAGCTGTGAGTACTAAAGTATAACGATTAATTGATAATCGAATTTGATGCTAAATGTACTTGTATTTCATTCGTCCAAATGTCCGTGACTGTGCCAGTTCTGCTTTCAGTTTATTCGGGCAGAAGGCGTTAAAACGCTGTGGAGTTAAAGGTGGAGGATTAGGTCACTCTCCAGACAAATAGGGGGCAGCAAAGCAGCGGTTTAGCAGCTAACTGTATTTTCTTTATGCATCCGTGACTGTAGCTGCCATTAGCTAGTTAGCTCACTTTGCCATGCAGTTAGCTAACTAGAGGAGGCTGCTGGTGTTCACACAGATAGCACAGGAGCTATGGCCCGCCTGGAGGTTTTATGGCAACAGAACAGGGCTCAGCAGCCTCCAGGATGGTTTGAACTGAAACTCTTACACATTGCTCCCTTTTAATACTTTAAAGGAATCCTAGCCCAAATACATTGAAAACATGTTCATGTTATAATCGCACCTCTTTATTTCACAGTTGTTCTGTTGTATGCCAGCTTTTAGCATTGTAGTTTTATTTGCCGTTGTGGCAGTATCGTTGTTGTGCTCTGATTCATAACATGAAGATACTTCGCTCAGGGGTAGACCGATAGTCGGCCATGGACGATTATCGGGGCCGATATCCAGCATTTTCCGATTCTCTGTATCTGTGATTTTTCTCTCACATAATAAAAATGAACACATTTTTAAAAATCTGTTACTCTGGCTCTGATGCAGCATCCTCTCACACAACGTCCACAACACTCTGATTGGTAACACATCCCAACGAATAGCCTATAAAACGCAGAGTAATCAGAATCTGCAAAGTACCTAGTAACTAAATGTATGAAACTGGAGAGGAAGTAGAAACATAAAGCAGCAGCAAAAGCGATTCCCCAAGTACTGTAACTGAAACCTGTTCCATTTAGTTACTAGATGTATCAAATAGATATTGTGGAGAGGCAGTATAAAGTAGCAGTAAATGGAAATCTTCAAGTAAAGCACCTGAAAGTTGGACTTGGGAACAGTACTTCAGTAAATTGAAGTGAAGTTTATCCCACCACTGATTGTTCATTTTTGAAGAGTTTAATTTTTACTGCAAATGAATATCTGTCCCAAATATTGACAAAGCCAACCCCTAACTATATATTATATATTTATATACTATCTATCTGTAACGTGAGAACAAATAACATATTGTTGTCTTCACTTTGGATCAGGTTATAACCTGATGAAGGTCCGGGTACTCAAATATTTGTATTTTTCAATGAATGCATTATATCGAGTTTTAAGCTATTAATTACCACTAATTACCTGCTTCTCCAGATATAAAAAAATAATCAACTCGCGTTTATTTACCCCAAAGGGTAAGAAAGATTAAGACGTTATGAGCAAATATGGATGTTTTGATATTCAGATAAGATGTACCTTTACTGATCTGAAATTCTGTTTGATTCAGCAGCACAAGGGAATAAACAGTGTGCCAACAACAAGAGAAAGCAGTAGCGTGAGGTAGGAATCGACTAAGAGGGGAATAAAAATCAACTCAATTAGATGAGAAGAGATGAAACAGAATAGAAATACTGTGAGCCTCTACATCTTACCACTGACTGTACTATGCTCGTTAAGTCAGTGAACGCAATTTGGCTTCCTGTTATCGGCTCTATTTATCAACAGTAATTTCACTGTTAACCACAAACAGCCAATAATATGCATTTCCCAGTATTGGGCAGATACTTTATCTGGCGCTATATATCCTGCATCCCTGAATTTGTCTTGATTCAAAGTGAAGAGGAAGCCGTGCAGGAGTTTTTGAGCGGATGTTTTGCTCTGTCAGTCTGTAACATGGACAGTGGACAGTGTGTCTTCACAACAGAGTGACTGAGAATAACATATTGTGTAAGGGTGACTGTAATAACTTGGTCCTGTTATGATTAGTTCTGTGTCACACTACTGCCTGTTTCATCAGTATGCTGTTAACTTTTAAGATTGTGTAGCTGCATGATCATACTAACTTGTGTATAGTAACTTATCAAACTAGGGGCTTTCATTTTCCATCAGAACACGCCATCATTTGTCACACCCACAAGAAGCCTCATTATACAGATCCTTATCCTAAAACTAGCTCCTAAAAGTCTGTTGCTCTTTCAGCTGCTATCAGACTGCTCACTTTGCTCTTTTTGGGTGGGACAATGTACCAGCTTACACAGGGGAAAAAACATGGCTGCTTGCCCACATCAATTTGTCCTGAAACTTTACTGACTGGAGTAGACTGGGATAAGTGCCATAAACAGACGAGTCACTTGTCTTTGTTTTTCAGAGTTTTATATCTCCTTCCCATTTATTACGTTATTTTCTCCTTCGTGCAGGTAAACAGGTGAAGAATCCACGTTCGCCAGATTATGTTCCTTCTGTGTTCACGACAGCTCCCTTATCTCCAGAGATGAAAGAGCCAGGTGCCTTAGAGGTCCTGGACAAGCAGGAAGCACGCGTGGAGGCGGCCAACGCCTTGTTGTTCCTGCAGGGCCAGGGTAGGTCTGTGGTGGGGGAGCGGGGCCAGGAAGAGCATCCAGTGGAGAAGGAGCAGGAGGCCGTCGTGGAGGAAAGCGCATCTTCTTCCATCAGCACCGATGAGGATGACGACGAGGATGATGAATCTATGAGTGACTGCAAGAAGGGACGGTTCGCTCAGGCGTCTGATGCGCCTGTTAACTTTGACGACATCCTGAAAGCCCTGAAGAAGGAGAATCAGGCCCTCAGGGAGTCTGTGGAGAAAATGTCTCTGTCTGAGAGCTCTTTGAGGAACGATGCAGAGAAAGTCAAATTTTACACCGGTTTGCCCAACTACTTTGTCCTGGAGACAGTCATGTGGCTGCTGGCACCTCACATGGACTCGATGAAAAACGTCAAGCTCTCCAAGTTCCAGCAGTTGCTGCTGACACTGATGCGACTGCGTCTGGACCTCCGCAACCAAGACCTGGCCTACCGCTTTGGTGTAAAAGTCGGCACAGTAACCAGGACGGTGCACCAGATGGTGAGTATCATGTCTGCCAATCTGGTGCCGACGGCCGTCTTCTGGCCCTCGAGAGCCGAGCTCCGGAAAAACCTGCCAGCAGCGCTGCGCGCCTCCCACCCCGACTGCGCTGTCATCATAGACTGTTTCACTGTGCCCTTTGAGGAGCCGGTTTCCCGGGGCAACCAGCAGCAGCAGCAGCAGCAGCATAGGGTGGCGGCAGGCTCACAGGGCGTAGGGACAAGTTATAATGTGCTGAAGTATCTAATTGGTGTGGCTCCACAAGGTGTCGTCACCTTCGTTTCTAGGGGCGTGCTTGGAAACGTCAGCGACAAAAGCCTGGCTGAGGGCTGTGGCCTTCTGTGCAAGCTCCTCCCAGGCGATGTCGTGTTGGCCAGTCGGGATCTTGACATTGCCGATTCTGTGGCTGCTCGAGGAGCCCTGTTTAAAATCGCCGGCCGTTACCAAGGAGCGGTGTACGAGAGCGGCTCCGAGGGCTCGCCACCGGCCGATTCTTCCCCTGAGACAGTGAGTGTGCAGAGGCATGTGGACAGGGTGCTCTCCATGGTGAAGCAGAGGTACGCCATGCTCACAGGCCCCGTCGAGAGCCCCTTCACCACGGCCTCTGAGCGCACGTCCAACGTCTCGACCTTTGATAAGATTGTGCAAGTTGCCTGTGCCTTAAACAACCTGTGCATCTCTGCTGCTCCACTAGAGTGACTCATAGACATGCCTAGTTCTCCTTAATGCTGTCAGGCACGTAAGTTCCCTTTACTGCTTTGGACCTAATTCCACGTTCTCCCTGTGTCAACACTACACGATTACCTTAGAAAATTGATTTATCCTAATCCACTTCAATTTACACATCCAGTGTGTGTGTTTGGCTGTTATCTGGGCCGGTGTTTACTCGGAGATAAGAGCACTTCTCTCAAATCCACGAACCGCATTGCTAAGGTGTGATGTCATCAAGTTATGCAACTCAGCTGGCAAAGAATGGCAGGCCTGCAACGGGTGTTATTTTCTTTAATGTGGGCTTTGAATGACAGCCGTGTGATTACAATGTACCTTTAGCCATTTGCAAATACTGAGGTATGTAAACTGTTTGGGTGGTTCAGACGGTGTTCCCACTAATCCGATCCTGTGCCATGCTGGAGTCTGCAGGGGTTTTTTTTTTAGAGCATCTGACTTCACTGATTACTCCCTAAACATGCTCTTTTGTTGCTTTCCTGCTTACAAATCAAGAACAATACCAAGTCATATAAAACAGATTAAATAAGAACAGCATGCGCGGTGGAGCAGCACACAGATAAGGGTTTTTTCTTGCCGTTCACCATGCAGGATAGAAACACATCACGGTTAATGAGGGCTTTGAGGGATTACTGGGTGTAAACTAACCCCCTTTTTTTTTGGGGCACTTTAAGACGTTTTTGCCTGCCAGCTAGATTTTATAACAATAGAATACAATCACTATGGGATGATTAGCTACCTGTTACCACCCACAGAACAACTTTACTACCATATGGCCAGGGCCTGGTGTTAATTTATCTGCTGCGCTCGCTGACTTCGTAGAAACAACTTGATTCCAGGAGTTTTTTTTTTCAACAACAGCTTCCTGGTTTACTGCAAGGAACGTGAAAAAGAGTATATACGTCACTGAATCTCGCTTTGGGGCCAGACTGGTGACAGCTGTGTTGATGTCGGGGGAGATGCATGAAGAAACACACTTCAGCCTAACATAACTACATCGTATGACTTCTGATGAAGAAATGCCTTCAGAAAATGAAAGAACACACTTCAGAGAGGAGTTGACTGCCTTTTGTGTTTTATTTTCTGAAGACGTTTCCTCATCAGAAGTCATACGATGTAGACACAGTATGACGCTATTTAGTGTGTTTCTCTTTGCATCTCCCATAGAATTCAATACAACTGGCACCACAGTCTGACCCCAAAGAAAGATTCAGTGGCATAATGACCCTTCCTTCCTTTTAGGTTCCTTGGTTTACTGCTGCTTGGTTGTGGAATGACGGGAAGCTTTACTGGTATTAATGACTTTACACAAAATAGACATCCCTTCCTGTAGAAACTTGTGTTAAAATGACTGAAATGGGCCAAAAAACAATAAAAAATACTTCACCACAGGTCAGGATTAACTATGATACTGAACTGATCGAATGTCAGGCCAGGTGGATCCACTCAGTTGTTCCCATCCAGGCTGTATAATTAACAATGATGTCAATATTTACCACGCCACACTAGTGTTTCAAGATGTCTGCAGGATGCTTTTTAAAGTATTCCAGTTCAGTGTTTTGCCAATATGCCTTCTTATCTCATACAAAGTTTAAGATTAGGGGTGGGTGAAAAACATCTAATCAAAATCTGTCAATCTATTGAAATCGTACTTACTTACTAGACTAGTAAGTAGACTTACGAGACTGATTTCTCCATTGAAGCATAATATTATATGAATATAATACGGAGGTATTCATCAAATCAGCACAGCCATCTAGTTGGCTACTGTTGTCATTTTCATGCAGCGAGGGCATGCTAGTGTATGTGAAGTTTGGAAAGTTGGGGCATATTAAATCACAATCCCTCCCGTCCGCCTGAAAAGTAGATGTGGACACCTTCAAGATTGACATGAGCCTAAAATTGACAGATTGCCCACCCCTACTTCAGATTTCAAAAAGACATTCTGTTGTTTTCCATGTGTCAAGGTTCCAGTTCCATTAGTATGTTTTTGTCTATTCTCACACAGCAGGGAGCAGGACAAACTCATAATGCGTTCTCGCATTCTCGCATTTGTGTGCTAAAATCAAGCCCCATTCTCTTCCACATGCTTCTGCAATTCTCTACAGTCACACTGAATCAAAGTATCGTTACATGTGATTGAAATGTGTTATAAAAGCAGAGCTTTCCCAAAGACCACCAGAGATTTCTTCCCCACAAAGACACTAAAGTGTTGTTGACGAGGTTTGATTAACACTTTGTTCGGCTGAGCGTGTCCGCTTTAGCATTCAGAGAATGTACATTTACTTTGTGGCTGTGTAATTCTCTTGACTCTGTTCAGTGTGTTCTCTTCTAAATGACTTGAACTGTTTTGGACCATGAGTACATACCATAGAGAGGTTTCTGTTAGAGTACAGGGCTGGAGGCTGATTTAATGAAGCATTACCCAGCCACTAAAATGCATTTTTGATGTTTTTAATAGATTGCCAAATTTAGCTAAGATATGGGCTTACATATAGTCACATAAACTGAGGAACCTCTGTTGATCTGCAGTGTATCTTGAGAAAACATCTGATGATGATTGAAGAGTTATGTGCGACCCTGCTTATTGAAGCAAGTCTTTTGTTGTCCTGCATTGCTGGTGCCTTAGTTTGTAAAGCTGGTACTGCTGTTACAAATCAGCCTGTGTTTTCTACAAATATTTATTTTTACATCATACAATATACTTTAGACCCTTTCTGGTTGGTTAGTAAGCTTAACGTGCAAAAATAGTCAGCACTCAAATGTTAAATCAAAGCATCTCTTATCATAATTGACTGAGTTTTGTGTGTACAGTAGATGTTCCCATCAATTGTTGTTTATATTAATCACCCATGTATCATTTAGTGTGCATAAATTCCAAATGATGTGATAAAGTCATGATATGTGGATTGTTAGTCTCTCTTAGGAGGGTTAAACATTTCAACAGTGGTCTGTGCTTTTGGCTCAGGGTCCAGAATTAATTGGGAAAGGTCTTTGACATGATGGGAGTCTGGTTACAACACAGACTAGACAGGCTCAGTTCTGGTACCGCATGTTGCTTCATAAGCAGTGTGAAGTTCAGATAGGTCTGCTACGGCAGCCTAAAGTGATGTGCCTTCTGTCCTCAGGCCGCTGGATGTTCCCCTCCAGGGAAGGCTGTGTGAATTTCCTGACCAGTTGTGTTTTGTCATGTGCTCATAATGTATGCTCTTGGGTTTCCTATCACTGCTCACTGAGAAAAAAATCAGCCAATGAGGATATTTCTCTTCTGATGTAAAATGTAATCTACTACATAGTGCACCTTTAAAGGGCAACTCCACCAATTTCCCACATTAAAGCGTGATGACAGGTTTGGGGGAGTACTACTGCAATATGGGGGGAAAAAATAGTATAAAGCCTTTTGTGGCTGTAGAGGAAGCTGCATGTAATCTGATAAATTGCCTCCGGTGAAGGCACTCTGTGGTCAAGTTGCATTGTGGGTAATGTAGGTTCCAGGTTTTAAAAAGCAGTCCGCTGGTCTGACATTGCACTCCTATAAGCCTGTTGGACTCATTATGGACGGTTTTAAAACACCATCAATTGATACAGCAGGAACAAAGATGTGCCTTTTTATTCCATACATACATTCAGAAAAGGGGGCTCTTACAATATACACAATGTAACTTAGCCAGTGAGTGACATCCCTGGAGGAAATGTATCAGATTACATGCAGCTTCCTCTGGAGCCACAAAGAGCTTTGTGCTACCTTTTTCACATAGGTGTAGTACTCCCTCAGACCTGTGAACACACTTTAATGTGGAAAATGTGTGGAATTACCCTTTACAGGACTTCTTTCAA
>CAEMYA010000106.1:2237314-2282244 GCA_903131615.1 Diplodus sargus
GTCTATTTATCCTTGAAAGAGCGACACTCTGCACCAACTTTTCTTTTCTTACTCGCCATCTCCCGTTTTAGCCAACGCGAGTCTCCTCTCGTTGTTGTCACCTGTCAATCACTGAGGACACGACACCATGAGATGACATGCGATGACAGTTACGCTGATGTTGTGTTCAATGACCTTGGTCATGGCCCGGAAAGACGGACACCCGCCCCAGGGGGCATTTAATTGCACATTTGAAATAATTTTTCCTGAATTAATTTTTTGTGAACGTATTTACGGATTGCCTCGCGGGCCGGACCAAACTGTCTCGCGGGCCGTATATGGCCCGGGGGCCGGAGGTTCCCCACCCCTGGTCTAACAGAAATGACATGATGTTTCATTTTTTTAAATTTTTTTTATAAGACAGTTATTGATGTTGATGATCCTTCCAGAAAGCTGCCATTGATGGATGTTACATTTTCATTTAATCCAACTCTAAAGTAAACACAGAGCTTCTATGCTGAGGTGAACACAATAATGTTTAGACAAACTGGTCCATGTCCATGTTCTGTGTGTTCTTTCTCTGTCTTTCCCGCACCTCACACTACACCTGTCTTGCCATGCTGTTTGCCTTTATTGTTATGGGTGCATGTGCTTCCATGATAGATGTGTAACCTCTAAGGGTTTCATTTCTTCCTCTGTTTTTCCCATGATTGCCTCTGTGACTAAAAATTAAAGTTTGGGAAATGCAACAGCTTTTTGATTCTTTCTCAATACTGTGGTATTGGTGTTTTGTTTTTTTTGTGTTTTTTTTACATACTTACGTGGCTGTATATATGTATTTACGGACCCTGTGGAACTTCTGTGTTGTACTGGAAGTCAGCCATTACTCTATGTTTGCAGAGCCTTCACAAAGAAATCCACAGGCCAGCGGCATTAAACAACTTCAATAAATCGTCTACAGGCTCGTACAGACAACCAAGAGACAAGGATGGTCTCATCACCTTAAAATGTTGTGAATAAAGATACATGTAAAGTGCTGCAAATTGTTACACAGAGCCCCTTAAGTTTCACTGTGCATGTGCTCTGTCCCCAGCTGTATCCATGTAATAACAAATTATAAAGAACAGGCCGATATTTGCATTCACACTGATTTGTGGCCTTTGGCTCATTGGTTAACTTTCCTTCCAAGGCCAGAGAGGAGTGACTGAGTAATGTACTGATATTTTCTGATGTATCAAGGAGAGAAATGCATTGGAGGAAGCCCCTCCTAGAATATGTGCGGTCAGAGAGGAGGACATATGAAGACGTCTCACTCTGTTTTGCTTTTAAAAGTCACTGTGTAGAGTTTGAGAATGAAAGCCATTGGTGCCCCTCAGTGGTAGACAGTCAGCGATGGTAGGTGCTACCCCAGGATTTTCACAAGATTGTCTTGCGTGACTTGTGCCAATTTAAAAGATGCCGTGTAATCACATAAAAACGTTACTTGCGATGGCTGTAAATTGTGGGATCCTTTGTGTTGTTTTTAATCAGGATATAAAGATCTCACTCGTTTAAAAGATGGCAGCGTAGTGTTGGATATTAACATGAAGAGCACAGAATAAAATGTACATACTCATGTCAGCTAGCAGTAGCCTAAGCACACAGTTACAGTCGCATTTCTCTCTACCAAATCTTGATGAAACTGAACTTTTCTGATCCCCATATCACATTAAATGAAACGCCTCTGTTCAGTTAAATGAGCTGAACCCAATCAACAGTCGTTTCTGACTACAACAGAGCCATTGAGTAGATCATCGTTTCAGTAGACGATCTTTGGCTCCGTGCTGACGTGCGTCGGTCCGTCACGTGACCTGTGGAATGTTAACAATGCAGCGAGTGTCCAACTTTGTGCTGCATTTCTGATCCTGCTGGAGTCTGGGGAGAAAATGGAGGCTCATTTCATCATATTTCCCCACTTCGTCCGTCTTCACTGAGCTCTTCAGCTCCGTCGACGCGCTCGGTAACCGAGAAAGGAACTTTAAAAGTTGTCGCCTGACGGGATTTACTCTCCAATCTGAGTTATTCTTGCTGCTTCTATCACATGGTAAGTTGAGACTCACTTTTTTGGGGAGGGGAGTGGTGCTGTAACGTTAATTTATTTCCACGACTTGTTGCTGAGGAAAAAGTTCCGTCACGGGAGTGTTAAAAGTGAGGGGTATGGAGAAGGGAATGTTCCTTTCCTCTCACTTTGAGCCTCTTTGGGTCTAACAGGGGAAGCTCAGTTCTCTGTGCAGAGGAATGTGGAGCTCCTCGCAGCCCCCAGCCCCAGCCTGGGTACACTTGTGAAGGCCACAGGACGTTAAAACACGGCTCTCTGAACGGCTTCATGTCCATGGCCCCCAGGCAGAGACTGTAAACTACACAGACACCATTTTGTAACGGTTTTAAAGCGTTGGCACAAATGTGGAGGGTCAGCAGAACAGTCTGTTATATTCAGTAGTCAGTGGTGGTGTGCTAGAGGTAGCGCTAGTTATGCTGAAAATGCAAAGTTTTTGCTTCAGACCCCAACTGAAGGACCTCTATCTCCATGTTGGGGGCCACTGAGCTGTAGCAAATGGGACCCAGGAGCTCTCCAGCTGTACGTAGATTTGATGTATCACAACACCCTGCACTCATTTAGATGTTTAAGTAGAGCAACACTTCGTGCAGAGCTCTGTAATAAACATACAATTGTGACATGGTTAAAAGCGAGCTGCAAACAGGCATAAATGTCTCCAAACAAACCCTGGATCGTTTCTTGAAGGGGATAAATAGGGCTAAAACTACAGAGGTTCCCAGCATGTATGCAGATCATGTTTGTAAATGAGCTATTTTCACTTTATCCAAGGCTAAAAGTCTGCGTGGTTAGGCTCTGATGCAAACATGTGTTTCATTCAGGTGTGCTGCTGCTATGCTCTAACACAACTTCTCTCTCTGGCTGACACACTCCCGCTACATTTACTACAAGCTGATTTTGGTCTTATCAGTTCAGGTGTTCGACCTGTTAAGAGTCAGCCTGGCAGCAGGGAGATGGAGCCTTCAGAAAATCCTGATCGCTCCCAAGTTATCAAATCTTAACACAGTTTAACAGAGACACTTAATGTTCCTGACAGTGTGTTTCCTTATGTGAGAGGACACACTTTTTTAAACAATTAGGCCTTATGGTGTGGTTGTGCAACAGTATGTTGTCAGGTATGAGGCCGCAGCTGGATTTCATTATGTCACAGGCAGCACTGAGGCATCTGTCAGGAAAGAACCACAGGGATGACTGTGGTGGGAAATCACCAGCCAGATGCAGGCAGATGTTGGCTGTGGTCATTTAAGCTGTGCCGTGTGTTTTATTGTACACCAGTAGGTAAACTAGAAAACTAAACGAACCAAATGGGTGGAGAGGTAGCAAAGAAGTGTGGTGATATTGGGGATGAGACAGACGCTTGCGGATGTAATCTACGGGTCGCACTCATGACTGTTTTGTTTGTTGACTATTTTCTTGATTAACTGATTAGCTGTTTGGTCGATGATATGTCAGAAAATTGTCAGAAATATTGATCTGAGTTTCTGAAAACCAACTATGGCGTCCTCAAATGTCTTGTTTTGTTGACCTAAAGATACTCAGTTTACAGACCGAGAGGAGGAAGATATCAGAAAATATTCACATTTAAGGAGCTTTATTTCTTTAAAAAGATACACAAGGGTGCACACGTTGAAGGTGGATTGACCTTCTTTTCTGTTAAGCTGGGTTCAGAATGAAATGTTTCTACAGTTCTTCCTGTTTTCAAATCTATTCACACATGAAGAGAAATCCTAGACTATACACTGGAGAGCTCTCTCTCTCTCCCTCTCTCTCTCATACTGACACATGCTCTCTCTCTCAACGGCAATTTTTCTGCAACTTTTAATGTTGTCCCAAAGAATATGTGAACTGCAGTCCATGCCACTAGCTTTTCCCTCATCTCAGTTGCCCATTATATCTGTACGCTACACCAGCTTCACAGTTGCCCTTTAGGAAGCTCATTTCTTTCCCCCCTTGCCCATTATCTCCCAAATACAGCTGAGACGCTACATGAGATCTATCAAGCAGAGTAGATGTTATCAGGGCAAGACCGATAAGTTCTGGCAGCAGCCAGGAAGGGTTAGATATGATCTGTGATTTGTGAATGTTATAGAGCATTCTGTGTTGAATATTGCTTGACCAAGATATCAGAACACATTTCCTCAGATTTCATCTCCAACATTTTGTCAGAATTGGGGGAAAAAAGAGAGACACTACAATTTTGGAAAAGAGGAGGGAGTCAGAGTTGAGCTGATGTGGGCTGACTCACCTGCACAAGACAGTTTGATGGACTCAGAGATCTGTATGAAGACGCAACCCAAAACTCGCATCCCTTTTCCCTTTCACTTGAGTGAAGTCAGAGTTTTATTGAAGTCAGTATGTAGTCATTTGAGGAACTGAGGTAAAAATTTAGATTGAGTTGGTTTGTTGAAGGTTATTTAACTTGTGTCCCTGTTTCATGGAGTTGTTAAAGGGACATTCATATGAAACCCTCACTGCTTTGCGAAAATTGTTGAAACAAGTATAACGTCTTGACCCACTTACACACATTTTTTATTTACTAAGTAGAATTTGAACTCTTGATGAAGATGGAGTACATTTCTTGGCATGAAGTGTGGATATTTTTGCTGAACGTTTCTGCCCATTTCAGGTGGAATGTGGTGCTGAGTCAGGGGTTAGGTCTAAGTAGAGATAAGGCTTCGATACGAATTGATGAAGATTAGGGTCAAGTATGAAAGAATGCTATGTGTTTTGGGCTGTGTGTCTGAGTTGAGATTTGCAATTTCTTTTCACATTTTAACTCTGGTGAAAAATAAATAGATAAAAAAAGACCTGCCCTAACACCCCCCTAAAGCCAGTTTCCAGACAGATATGATCCATAATTCTTCTTTTTTTTGTGGGAGTTTATTTTGGTCAGCATAGTCTGTCTCATGATTCAACAGTGCGATGAGTTTACTTGTAGTTACTTGTGGAATGGAATGCTCATTGGTCAGACATGGTGCCTGAAGCATCGCAGGAATGGAGGCAAGAGATCCCAGTGATGGGGCAACATTCATACAGCTTGGCACACTTGGCCCTGCCCCTACCCCACCACCCACCAATATGGAAAAAAACAAAAAACAAAACAAAAACATGTTTTTGTCTATACAAAGTTGTATCTGTCCAAACAGTGAGGGCTGTGTCTTTCTTAGAAATGGCCCAAAGGGATACAGTCTGCCAGGGAGGGGGTGGGTGCGGGTGCAGTTCAACAGCTTCTTATGTTTGGATCCTTTTGTGTGAATGCCATAATCCCTGTTCTGTTCCGCATCTCCTGGAAAGTAGCTCTGGGCAGTGTAGTTGAGATCACTATCACACTATTATTTAAAAAAAAAAAATCTAAATACAGAATTTAACAACTTGTTAAGTGAATGCGAAAATCACATAAAACGGTAATTCTTTTCCCCACTGCAAATTCCCATTTGAAAGCTTTCCATTGAAGATATCCTCAGTGGTCCTTAACACAGACACCCAGAGGTTATGTCTTCACCCGTGTTGGTTGGTCTGGATGGATGATGGGTCTCAGCTCATAATAGACACCATTCAATTTTGGTGCTGATGCGGTTAAAAGGACAGATCCAGGAATGTTTTCTTTGTTTCTTTGATATTGCAATATAGGGTGTTTTTTGACATTTTGGTTCATTTCTCCGGGAATAATGAAGCATATTAAGGTGGCTGTTGTCTATGAGTGAGCACAGTTTGATGCAGACCTGAGATCTAGTGAGCTTAAATCATGGTTCAGCAGTTATGTGTGGTATAGAATTTACATTTACAAATACAGGACTGTCAAGTTTGAGTGATTAAGTTAAAGGGGACTGTAGAACCTTTGTCGAGGTATGCGGTCTACTGAGTGCCATTCTTCAGTTGGTCTATGTTATGACCCTTGTCAGTTTGACATGGTGGATAGCACTAAATACCACAAAATCCATGAGCTTCACCTGTCATTTGCTAAGAGAGAAAAGCCTGTCAGAGGTGCAAACCAGAGAAGGAAAATACTTAAATGTTGGAATTATATGTTTCTGAATTCATCCAAAATTGACCCAAAAAAACCCCAAAAGATTTAAGCTGCTGAATATTTCATTTGGTGTCTACAAAGAGCATTATTTTTAGTCTTAAATTTAGCTTGCAGCCACCAACACTGAATGACTTTAGGATCAGAAATTCGATGTCACTGTCTACCTGTATGGGTTTTTTGTTGTTCGCGCCACTTTACGATGATTAACCTTCTTCGTCATCAGGTTTACTGACCTTTTAAATCAGTACACAATGAATGTTAAACTGCTAGTTACTATAGCAAGGATACATTTCTGGATAAAGTTGTATCCAAATCACTGGACTAGATTCTTGATTGACCCACACATTGTGCCACTGGTATAATTAAGATGAACCAGCACTGTACTTCATGTAAGCTCATTTTCGCTGCTGAAGCAAACGCAGCCATGGGTTAAAATGACTAACAATACATTTTTGAAATGAATGACCACAGCTAGTCTTTGTCTGAACTACATGGGAATGGCATGAAACGTGTTCTAAAATAGAGTATAGTGGATTTGGTGGAGGAAACGCCTTCAAGTCATCAGTTATGTTATGTGTCAAGATAATAGTTGCTCACATAATCAGCTACATTAGTTTACTAATCTACCTGCCAGTCAGACTCTTTGTAATAAAACCAGATCAATTAACGGTTGATTCATGCTTTACAAAATGGTTGAATAGCAGTCAAGAATTTAAAAGCACAGCCATGTTGAAACCTGCCAAAAGGCTGATTCTGGCAGTATTTTCATGAAGGTAACAAACCAGATTGGTATCTGGAGCCCAGACATCAACTGCCAGCCAAACTGAAATTTTCTCTTTCTCCTCTTTGGCTGACAAAGACATCTGTGGTTTGCGAGCTGCTCATAAACATAAGCATGCTAACATTGTGAGCATTTTAGCATTTGGCGCAAAGCATCTCTGTCCGTAAGTAAAGCCTCAGAGCCGCTAACTGCTGAAGATTCACAGTCTTGTTTTCATCGGTGTTTCTCTCACTGGGGAGTTTTATTGTCCGTGGATGGTCGACATCTTTTCCATCCAGGCAGCATTAAATTCCTGCGGGATACACTGAATTGTCAGTTTTTAATAGTGTGAGTGATGATGGTAAAGATGCTGAATAGTGGCGATCAGCAGTTTTCACAGATATGTATATAAAGTGTAACTTGTGCCAGAGTCTGTCAGTGTTTGATGCAAATGTTGTGGTTATTATCTTAATATAAATACTCCCTGTCATATCTTCCTCTGTACTGATTGCAGCAAAAACCTTCCTAACGCCTCACATCCCATCCTGTCGCCCCAGATATAAGTGTTTGACACTGAACTGCGGCTCCTCACGTGAGCCTCCTGACAGCAACATGTGCATTCACTCCAAACGTCATACCATCTGCCCCAGAGGAGTATTGCTGTTGTGGTAGAATTCGGAGTATGTTCCTGCAGATAAGACTGTCAAACGGTGTTAAATATCTGATCACAGGGGAGCATCACAGGCAGAGAGGCTGAGGCAGGGAGGGCTGCTGACTTGTTTTGACCCCACGCTGGAGCCCTGCGCTCTCACATGGGTGTTTACCAGTGACCACGTAGCAAAAGTATGCAGTGACGGGGGCTGACTCTCGCAACCGCAGCTATGCATTGATGGGGAGGTGTTTCATGACCCCCAGCACTCTTGAATTATGCATTAGGTATGCACCAGCACTAATACTGAATCTGACTCAGGTTAAACCGGTCTCAAACTGGTTTCATGTGACGTTTGTCTTATTTTGTAAATATTGCTGAAAATCAAGAAAATTTGTTTTGAATTTTTTGACATAGAAGTTAAGGTTATGCTATCAGGTTGATGGCAACTGAGCATGTCATCTAGCTCTGATATAACACCACAGAAAAAACAGTATGAAACCCTATAATGGATTGATTTTTCAGCACATTCATTCTTCATAAAAGCCTGCTGTATCCCAGTAACCTGTAATACTTGTTGGCATTAAGTGGACAGTGAAAATCAAAAATCAAAATATCCACTGTATATGATGCTATATGACACATATGGTATTTTAATCTACACCATGCTGCAGTCCACTGATACCCTGGCAATTCTTCCTCAAAAAATTCCTCATCTTTTCACCTTCTCTAATTCTGGTTCGTTTCCACCTACTTGTTTTTTTTAACTGAAAGAACAACTCTCCTGTGCTTAAGATGTAAACTGCCCAGCTCTTGCTTTAATTTTAGAAAATAAGAAAAACATGCCTACTATGCATGACCACAGTCTCCATGCTCTAACTCCATATCTTCCTCCACAGGCGAAGATTGGCAGCATCATGGTTTGGCTCCGTGATGCCCTCGTGACCAGCTGCATTTCCTGGAATAAGCTGGAACCTGAGCCTTGAAAGCCACACCATGGAATGCCTGTAGTACCACACTTCACCTTCATCCAGCCCACCAGCATCGGCAGGAATCACAAACACAAAGAGAGTGAAAAATAAATAAGGGACACAGGGGAGGACTCCCACATCTGTGCCTCCAATCTGCTCCTGGAGAATCTTTGTCTATTTAGGTCAGCCAGCTTGAAAGGGATCTTTTGGAGGGTGTAGGGAGGGAGTGCCAGTTGTGCGCGTTTCCCTTTTAGAGTAGGTGCCTGCACTGGGCACTGAGGCCATGAGGCCCAAGACTTTCCCAGCTGCCCCGTATGTGGGCAACACACGCCAGAGACTTCAGGAGATCAAGGAGGGTCTGAAGCAGCCGGCTAAGTTGGTGAGCCAGGCGCTTCATGGGAGCAGCTCCCGGACAGAGGGCGGCAGAGGGGCCGACTGCAAGAGTGGGAAAGACACAGCCAGTCGACAGCAACAGCTCCGACCACCGCAGAAGTTCAACAACTACCAGAATGCCTTGCGGGAAATCCGCAAGTCTCTCATGCCCTTTGCCAATGAGTCGGGTCCGTCCTCTGGGTCAGGACACCCTGCGGGCGCTGGGGAGGTCAACCGACAGATGCTTCAAGATCTGGTCAATGCTGGCTGTGACCAGGTAAGCCAGTGAAAATGTGTGTGAGTGTATGTGTGTTTGTGTGTTTATGTGTTTGTATCTAGACTGTTTCCTGTGGGAGTGTGTGGTCCTGTCCTGGGTCTGGAACCGTGTTTGGATATTTCGCATTATATAATGTGATAACTTATATAATTTGATATCTATGCTGTTCTGTAAGTTCTAGTACAGGGTTCTTTAAAAGTCTTGAACGTTTGGAAAATGATTGATGTTAGCCATAATGTTTTCAAGATTAGATGTTAATATTTGAATTCCGTAATACTTCATTTTCAGCACCCGTGTACAACAGAAATCTCTCTTGATTTGAAACCCTGTCGTCATATCTTTTAACCATAAACATAGTCTCTGTCGAATTTCCAGAAAATTTACAATGTCGTGAAAGTTCAAACAATAGTAAAGGGAAGTTCTGAAAAATAGTTATTTTTTGATTAAATCGTAATCTCCATTAAACGTCAGTAAAGCATACATGAATGAAAATGTGAATTGATGAGAACTTCACTAAGTCACCTCTTTTACGGCGGCAAGCATATTAAAGGAGAATTCTGGTATTTTAAACCTGGGCTGTACATTTACTCGTTTTGGTGTGAAAATTATTCATTTAGCAAAATTTTGGGAATTGTTCCAGTTGGTTAAACCAATGGAAAAGTGCTCTGAAATCTCATGAGAGGTGAGTTATTGTTGCAGGAAGACAGAATTGGATTAAATTGTGTGAGGAGAGAATTTGTTTCCAGTCATAGCTGTATCTTAAAATGAGTTGACAATCTAGATGAGCCAACAACTGTAGCAGCTCACCTTGCGTTGGTCTCTCTCTGGAGGAATCGTTTCCTTAATGGTGTCAGACATTTACAATCACAGCCTCAGCCTGTGAGTGGTGAAGGATTACATTGCAGCTATTGCAGCTGTGCCAGAGACGCCAAAATATGTAAGAGAGATACATTTAATTTCATTTTAAAATGATCAGAAAGCAGTTGAGACTTCGTTCAGTGTTGATGGGTAAGTTTCATTTCGTTTCCATACAAACAAAATTAGTGACATTTAGGAATCATGACTGTTTAGATAAAGTTGCTATTGTGGTTTATTCTTCGTTTCTATTCACACATTCTTGTACTGCAGCACATTGTGCCAGTATATTTTATACCCCTGCTCTGTGAATATGTGAGACAGTGACAAGAAGCAGAGAGACAGGGGGTATATTGTAGTGTGTATGAATATGTTACTATTGTGTGTGTGTCTTGGCAAGTGTTGCCCTGTTGCTGTGAAAGCTACTTCACTCAGATGTCTGAAGCCGCTCTGCCTCCTTCAGTCAGGAATTTTTAATGAAAGCAGTCAGGAGTGCTGTACACTCATAGATGCAATACAATACAAGTCCTCCCTGCCAAGTGTACAGCACTGCAGTTATGTAACCCGCAACTGAGCGTTGAAATGGTGAAACATCAGGTGGGTTTCCCAAATGGGGTGTTGGATGTTCACTCCCACTGTCCCGCTGGAGAAATTCAAGAGCGCCATCGAACGTCTCCGGAGAAGAGTGTTTCCGTGGGAAGTTAGGGCCTCCTGTCCACTCACCCATAAGTCTCAGAAATCGCTGGGTGAAGGCGTCATGTGGATGCTATTAATCAAGGGTCACTTCACTTCCCTTGAGCTGAAGGAGAGTTGACGTAAAACATTTATTCATCTCCCATATTTAAAACGTACATTTTGAAAGTTACGTCTGCAAGGAGTCAAATTTTTGCTGTGAAACACTGAACGTTCACACACGCTTCCTCCATGGGGGTCCTCATTTTTCTTAGTCTTTTGGTGAGGTTGATCAGGGCTCATCTGGAGATTCAAAAGTTTTCCAGTCATTCCTCAAGAACCATAACTTAATTGATAAAATTCTCCCAGCAGGCGGTCGTTCTTCCTGGCCTCAACCAGAACCCAGCCCTCCATGTAGTGCTGATAACTAAATAATAAAAACTAAATAAATGCTCGCATCCTGCTCATGTAGACAGCAGTAGCATTATTAAATGCAGAATTTAAGTAGACAACAACTGCTACCATAGGCAGCTACGTCATCGATGCTGGTAATGAGTTATCTATGTTAGAGTAACCACTGGTCATCAAGGATGATGTCTTTGCCTTCCAGTGTTTTCAGAAACTGATCTTTTTGGGGTGCGACGAATCAGACAACAACATGTCACAACTAATAAGACTTAATGAGGAAGCAATTGGCGGTGTCTCCATCATCATTTCAAAAAGTCTGCCTAAAAAGTTTTCAAATTAATACTGGGCAGCATTGTTTCCAGGAACTGGAGTAGTGTGGATACTAGCCATAAATGTAGCAAAAGTTCTGTGTTTTTCCACAAAATTGATTAATTTGTATCAGTGTTGTCACCATACTGGAATTTTTAACTTCCATACACTACCTTGAAAAATGAATATGTTGGATATCCTGGGGGAAAATTGCAGCAACATTAAGGGAGTCAAATTTTATTATTATTATTATTTTATTAAAAGTTAAATATTTTAAGGCTTGTGTACTGTGTATTATGAACAACAGCATTTAAGTTATTTACTTGTGGAGCAGTAGGGAGGAGAGAGAGGGGGGAGTGATAAAACACAGCTGGTACTGGTGTATCAATACTGCAAGGAAATTGTTGAAACTGTTCTAAATATTCAGTATCTATTTATTGACATTTCAATACTTTTGACAACACTAGTTTGGACAGCAGCCAAAACAACCCTTAATGTACCGGTATTCTCTTTTCACTCATTTTATTAACCATCTTGTCTTTGGGAAGTGTTCAGTGTTCATGGTAGCGATGGACGATATATATCAGAACGATAACTTATCAGCCTGATGGGAATTCTACATTATCGGATATATGTCTGTATCTATGAAACTGTGGCTAATTAAAAGCTGGTTTTGATCCACTGACAAACACAGAGTAGGAGAATGTGAAGGAGAAAAAAATGCAGCACGCTGTCCTCATGCTCATGACATTAAACTGCTGCACCTGGGTAGAGCCATGCAGTGTAGACAGGAGAGACACACCTGTTGTTGCCTGTGTGGGTGGACAACTACTCTTTATAACAAACAAAACGGTGAAATTATCGGTGACCTTATTGATGTAAGCCTTGAGAATTAGGTATTTATCGGTTATCCATATTGTGCTTCTCTGCGTCCTGGAAATTACTCCAAGCCAAGTGAATAAGCCTAAAATTATATTGAGGAATATAATCTCAGCATTTCATCACAAAATGCAGCCGGTGCAGTTTAGATTTGGTACACCAGTGGTTAAACGGCTCCAGGACAGGCCCTGTGATGGAGCTCGGCATGTGAAGAATGCTCAGCTCAAGCCAATGCACAGAACGATGAAGAAATCTCCCTGCTCCAGTTAAGTTATGAGGCTGCCTCCGCAGGGAGAAGCTGTGGGGCTGAGCTAAATCGATTCCAACTTATCAGCCAAGACCTGCTGTTTATTGGGTGTTTGTTGACTGGAGGCCCTTTGCTCTGCGTCTTACATGCCTGGATTATCTGCATAACTTCACTGTGACAGTTGCTTCATACTTGTAGGCTTCATGTTTCTTTAAGGTCAGTAGTCACTTAGAGGAAAACCGACTGTGGGACTGATTCAGTGATTTGCCCAGTAACATTTCAGCAGTCGCAGGAGGAGGAGTGAGAGGAGGGCTGGAATTTAGTCACACTCTTTGCAGATTTTAATATGCAAGAATGATTTTGAATATGATGTAGAAACTTGGTTGTAAAGATCAATAAGGAGGCCTGAGAAGATGTACTCAGTAAATGGAAAAACTGAACAATATGCTTTTCTATAACAAAGTGATAGTTTCATTCATACATACAAGAATCCCTTTGATCCCAGAGGCATCCCAGGGAAACTCTCTGCCCATTCCAAACACGTTTTCTATCGTCCCTGGAGCGACTGGGTGCTGTTAGTCTCCAGCACAGGTCTGAGACCCAACGAGGTCACATTATTCAATATTTCATGAAAAAGGTATTACACTAAATTACATTACACAAATTACACTTAATTTAGGTTTGAAGCAGAAATTCTTTTTTTCTGTTTCCAGAGTTCATTTTAGAAATTGAGTCATCAGCATTGACAATCCAATAATGTCATAAAATATCAGTCATAGGGACCATTCTTATGCAGAATGAGTGCTGTTAAACATTTAGCTGTTAATACCTCTATACTTCTACTTAAGTAAGGTTTTTGAATGAAGAACTTCTACTTAATGTAATGTAAATTTTAGATTGTTGAACTGGTACTTTTGTTGAACTGGTACTTTTATGCTGATTGGGTGCCTGTGACAGCAGCAGTGTGGAGCTGTTGCCCTGCTCTCTGGATGGTTAATAGAGTGTTAGCAGACAGATAGCCAACACCAAATAGACAACATGAGGATCAATGTGTCGAGAGAGAAAAAAAAAACGAGTTAAAAGTATCCAAAGTGCTTTTATGAGCTCAGACAAGAAACATGGCTTGACTTCTGAGGACTTTGGGAAAATTCCAACTGCCTCTCAAAATAAATTATATAATCTCCAAACAGGAAATAAAAAACATTAAACATGAAAAATACATCTTACAGCAAAATTGAATTAATCTTAAAATGGAAAGATTTTCTCTTGTCTTTCAAATTAATATCTTTTACTGACCCTAAAGTCATTAAAGTTCACAGAAGTGCTGTAAATTATGAGGTATTTCATTTTCATAAGAAATTGTTTTCATTGTCTGTACAGCGTTGTCTCACCACCTATACCAAGTATATAAAGAAAGGAATAAAGTGGATTTTAAACACTGATGCTCCTCCTCTGCATTTCTAGCATCTGTTTGAGATAATAGAGGAAACTGTGAAAAACCTTTAGGCTACAATGGCAGCCATTTCCTCAGCTAGTTGACCTCCATTGCTGCCACCATTGTAAATGAACCAGAGCAGCACTGGCCCAGTCAATACAAACAGGAAGTGAACATTCAATGGCAGCAGGGTGGAACAGTTCCTTCTGCTGCAGTCGAGTCGCCACCCCACATGTCGCCTCTCCTTCCCCCTGTCTCTGCTCAGTCAGACTCAACTTACAGTCTTTGTCCCTCTGTGTCTCTGTACATGTATGTTTGTTTCTCCATACTAACTAGGAATGCACATTTTAAATGTTTTGTTTTGATTCATTAATGTTCAAACCTTGACAAATGATTATTAATAAGTAAATTCCATTAAAAACAGGGGTAATGAAGAATCCAATACTTGCTTTAGTGACGTTTTAGACACAAAACAAATCCCAGAAGGTGAGATTACAGAACAGTTTGTCTACATGAGGATATTCAGTATGAACAAAAGTGCAACATAATCAATATTGATGAGAGAATTTAACTTCTCGTCTTTCTTGCGCTCTTGCAAACAAACTGTGACGCTTATTGAATCTGAATAATGTCCGAATACAATACACACTTTATATACTGTATGTATGGCCCAAATGATGTAGTCGTTGTGTGGGTGGTGCAGAAAGTAAAAAAAATGTGCAAAAATTATTCCAGTTGTAACTTAAGTAAGTATTTTAGGTTCATTCAAATTTCAGACATACTTAAAACACTTTTAATTGTGTGTGTGTGTGTGTGTGTGTGTGCGTGTGTGTGTGTACACGGCATTAAACACATCAGTACTGTTGCTCTGGATGTCTTACAGTTCTGGCTGCGTCATTGTGATGGCCTTCATTTTTAGGTTGAAGACCTGTGTGTCTCTGTTTTTTTTCTTTTTCAAGTATATTCCAGAGCCATCAAGGCTGCCATAGCTCAGCTTCTTTGTCCATAAACACCCCTCACTTAACTTCTCCTTCACCTCTTTTGCAGGCAGCCCTGTTTTCAGCCCAAGTCTTATCAGCTAGCCTCATTGTCCTTCTCCTATTCGTCTCTCCTGTCTTCTCCAGCTGCAAATATAGAGCAATGTGGCCCGTTACATAATCACTTTTTTTTTGAAGGAGGAAATGTTTTGGAGGGGGAGCGTGGGTGGGGGGGGTCGGCATGCCACGCATTGAGATGACAGGGAAAGAAAGGAAATGAAGAGAAGGAGGGGTGCGTTCAGCACTTTCCTTCCCTAAACTCCTCTGCCGTCATCACAGGCCTTCTACTGTATGTATGATACAAACTGTGGCGAGGAAGGAGCGCTAAGGATATAAAATCCTTCAACGTGTGAGCGAGCAAACACTGCAGTGTTTATGTAATGATGAGGCCAACAGGACGTGACAGTGTGTGTTAGTGTTTATGGTTTGTATGTTAGGGAAAGGACGTGGCTTTCCTCGGCTCACACTGTAATAATTTTAACCTTGCTGAAGCATTGTTGTACATAGTGCTACCATGGATGAGGAAGACAGCACAGGTTTTATGGCTCTCTGTGTGGAAATGATGCACGGACGTCCCTCTCGGCGTGTCCATCCATCTGGCTCCTGAACATCCGCCCATATGGCTTTGATTTAAAGGGTCCCATTCTGGAATGTCTTTTAGAATTGGGTCAAAGAGAGGGCTAATATCAAAAAACACTCCTGACTGTTGCTCTTAGGCAAAGAAATAGCGTGCGTTTGTGTGTGAGTAACCCAGTCAGCGTTTGTGCTCGTTGTGTCAGTCTGCCAGAACAGTTGTGTGTCCGTGTGTAGAGTTTTTACGCTGGTGATTATGCGTTTGGGATAACTCGGCGGCTTGCGGCCCGCAACCATTATGACAAGTGTACAAATGTGGCCTGGGTATTTTCGACAGACACAGAGAAAGAAGGAGAGATGGGAGAAAGACTATCCAGAATGCAAATAGCTTGAATTCCTGCTTCCTGGGCTGAGGAATGTGAGCAAGGAACATCTGTCGCCATGACAGCCGGGGTCACCAGGCCTGCCTCCACCCAGTACACACACACACACACACACACACACACACACACACACACACACACACACACACACACACACACACTTAAAGAGATAAAAGTTCAGTGTATTTCTCAGTTGTCGTATAACTTTTTGTCACAGGACTGTTGAATGTCAGCTTTGATATTTGTGGTTATGTGGAAAAAAGAGATCATGACAGTAGAAAGAAAACTGTTAGTCTTCTAAAAGTCACTGTCTAATCTTCATTCTGTTGCTACTCTTGCACATGCCCTATTCCACATTGAAGAAGGCAGGTGAAAGAATAGCACTTAAGACAAATTGATTTTTCAGTGTCTTTAACTGTTTATTATCTATTGTTGGATACTCAACATGTTATATATTCCCTTTTCTCTTTCTGTAAAACATTAAACTCTTTTTGATCCCTATCCACTTTATTCCTAGCCCCCATGATACCTTGCGTGAATTATTGGCTTGACATTTGGCACGTCCTGTCAGTTAACCTGAGTGGGCGTTTTCCATGTTACCAGGATGCTAATCATCTTACTAAGAGCGATTAGTACCGTGTATCATTAATTCATGAAGAGCAAGATTAGTGACTTTATTTACTAAAAGTCAGAAAGTATGTGTGTTATTTCCATTAGAGTCATTTGTGTTGGAGCTCGCACCTCTCTATGATAGCTGGCTTTTTACTCCACCTTTGACCTTCGAGTGCAGCTGTTGAGAACAGCTTAATAGGTTATGTTCCGTTCAAACTACTGTGTTTTGAGCATAACCCTGCGTTTCCATTATCTGCCCAGTTAAACTCTTGCTGGGGGCATTTGGTCCAAGTCATCCCTCTCCTACCTCTTCTAATTTCCTTTCTACTTTATACTCTACTATCTGATAAAGGCGGTAGTGCCAAAGAATACTGGATGAATTCTGCATTTATATACATACACATTAAAACAAATTGGAATTAGAAAGAGCTGTGGAAGCATGAGGAAAGTAAATGAGGTAGAAAGATCCAGTGAGAGAAGGACATAATGTGACATTACTGGGCGGCTCTGGCAGCCGGCACTCTACTCGCTACACAGGAATGCAACACACACACACACACACACACACACACACACACACACACACACACACACACACACACACACACACACACACACACACACACTCTCTCACACACTGCTGTTTATACTTTGTTTCCTGTGTGTGTATGTGTGTGTGGATGGTCAATCTCTGGCTCAGGGACATAGTTATGTGTGCATGCGGATACAGTGGGAGTAAACCAAAGCAGGCGTGTGCACGTCTCATGCAGTAGTGTATTTACACCTATACAGATGCACTGTGATGGACGCCACACAGACACACACGTTACACAAGGCATAGAAAGTGTGTGGCCTTGGCATTTCCTGGCTTTGAGAGCTGACTGTGCCCACAGTTGCTGTTTGATAAAGTTGGACAGTGCGTGAGAAACCATAGGCGGAAGGGGCACAAAATGGCCGAACAGGGATAAAACCTTTCTTCCTACCTGTTGTTGTATTTCCTTTTATTCTTCTAGCAACGGTTTTGAAGTTAGTTACAACATGTCTCAATGACATACAGTATGCTATTGTTGCATAGCAAGCCAGGCAGGCAAATTGTAAAGCATGTTTTAAACACAGGCTTGATTCGAAGTTCTTCAAGACAAACACATTATAACAGCTTCAACATATTCTCAACATTTTCAAAAGAGATAGAATATGGGGGTGTCCTGATCGAATTTTTTAGTATAAATGGAGTGAAAGCAATAATGAAAATACCTGCAGTTTCATCTAATAAGAAAAGCAAGAACTGCGACCTCCAAAGTGACCATGCAGTTAAATCATCACCTCTCTGAAACAGGTTCAACAAAAACAAACATTGTAACCTCCACAAAGGAAGGATTGTAAATCATTTACAGTGCGGTGATGGTCCAGTATTAAGTTGCTCCAGATACACTAATGACAAAAAGTGCACCAGTAAAAATGATTTAAGAGCTTAAGAAAGAGAATTGGTCTGAAGGCAGCTGAAGTTGCTGCACAATGACAGTCATCAGAAAGTTGCCTCCATCCGTCCACAGCTTGGCAGATAATTGCAGTTTTACTATTTTGGCTCTGACCTGGTGCACCTCTATCTGACTACTAGACCAGGTGGCTGAGTGATTTATAAACCAGCAACAGTACTTTTAAATCTTCTAAAATGGTCTTGAAGCAATTGTTAAAATTTAAGAGCAGGAACAGTGTGTTCAGTTCTCCTGGTTCTTATAAGAATTCTGGCAGCAGCAGTCTGGTGTGCACCAGTTGTTTATTGGTCTTTTTGGAAAGAGCAGAAGAGAGGCCATTACAAGAGTCCATAAATAAAAGTACATATGTTATGATAGAGCAAGAGTAACAGTTTTTTTATGGTTCATTTATGGTTAAAAATTTAACTTTTTTCCCTAGTGCTATGAAGTGATAGTCTTGGTTTAAAACATTAAAGCAATGAGCTAACAGCATCAACAGAGTGTGAAGACAGAGTTGATGTTATGTCTAAGACGTCTATGTTCTGTGTTGCAGAGATATCAACTTAAGTTAGCATGCCAACTAGAGGTGGGTAAAAATATCGATACATTGCAATGTATTTTTTCCCAATTCAATATCGATTCAGAAAATTCTCTGAATCTGAATCTGCTGTCCCTCGCCGGACACTTCTCGCTCCCCGCCTCCTGCAACTGGAAGCGCCTCGCTCGAGGGTCGGAGGGCAATGCACCGCGGAAACACCGTCGGAGCTGTGCAGGCGGGTAGCTGATGTCTGACGCACCGCTCTGTTGGAGACTGTAAACTCCCAGCGCAGCCGGTCTCACCCTGGCTGCTGCACCGTGCGCCCGCAGGTAGCACTCTCCTCCGGGGAGAGAGGGGGGTTCAGTGTCAACGCTTTACCCCCTCGCGTCTAGCCGGAGGGCGGAGGGACCGCGGTTATGTCTATGTTTATGTCAAAATGTACCATGCAGTCCCGGAAACAATGGCATTATCTCAGCTTAACTATGGTTGCACTATTTTATATCTAAACACATCGTGTGCCTTTATTTACATTTCAATTCGAACCAGAACCTCCTAGAGGAAAGATTTATAATCTAAGATTACTTTTTCAAATTTAAAAATGATCAACAAGTACTCTTATGAATTATTTGTTTATTATTACTTGTTACTAAATCGATATCGAAGCATTTAAGTCAATATTGAATCGAATCGATATTGAATCGAATTGCAACTTAAAGATTCGAAATCAAATCGAATCGAATCGTGACGCTCTTAACAATACCCAGCCCTAATGCCAGCCAGTTAGCCCTGTCTTAAAATACAGCTTTACATCTGGTAAATATGTATGAGTTTAAGTTTTACATGCGAAGCACATTTAATTAATTATAGCTTATTGTTGTTGTAATTTAACAAGCAAAACAAGGATTTAATTCCGTTTAGGATTCAAATCAGTGTTTTAGTTTTTACTGTGGTTCTATGGGGGACTGAAGTGTCATCTTTAAAAGGCAGAAGACATTCCTGCATGTGGCCAGCAGGGGCACCAGTAAGCATCTCTGAGAGCAGCCGGGCAGAGGTCTAAGTTGAAATGTCTTTGCAGTGAGGTCATATACCATTTGAGGGGATTTCCTCATCTAGGTGTTGGTCGCTTAGTTGGAGAGGGAAAGTCGATGTTCTGTTGTGTTTATCTCACTCTCTGCAATCCTGTTTGTTTACATGTTTACTTTTGTGAAAAGGGCAGGAATTTGTTCCCCCACCTTTTTGATTTGCAAGTGGGCTCAGATCAACTTAATGTGTACATCTAGTTCAAAAAGAAAATACAGGACAGTCTTTTCATGAAAATTGAAGTGATTTTTAAGTAGTAGTTTTTGCTATTTGATATTAGACACCAAATACAGATAAACAGAAACATTTTGTCATATAATGACAAACATTGATTGAAATGTCAGTGTAGTAAGGTGAGTATATATTTAGCCCAATGTAAGACAGATTGTCCTTGTGCATCATATACCAAGTAGGGGTAGACTGAATATCAGCAGGGATAATTGTCCAGTTATTCTGATAATTGCCATCTGTTGTTTTTTTTTGTGTCAGATCGCTGATAAAATAAATGCATTTAAAAATGCACTACTTTGGCTGTGATGCAGCATTCTCCCTGTGTCTGTAGTTATCCCTCTGTGGTCTCACTCAGTGTCCCGCCCACAATAGTATCTAATAAGCTATTTTGCCGATTCCGATTGTTTAGTCTTGATAGGCTACTACTAGTTACGTTTAATCAAAGTTATCGAATAAATGTAGTAGAGTGGAACTATGGAGAAGCAGAAAATTAAAAAACTCAAGTGATGTACCTCAAAATTGTACTCATACCAACCGATCCCTAACACAAAGTGGGAGTGTTGGATATCACACGGTAGTTTACTATCTGTGCTACTTCACTACGATGACCTATTTCTTGTATGTTCTATAACAACTGTGCTAATACTTTATTACTAAGTGTATGAAACTGTCAGTTTAGCTTTTGTTTCCCTTTTCTCTCATCTTGATATAAATCCCAACATTTGAACCTTTAAATCAGATCCACAATTGGTTGAATCTGTGTCTTGCTACAACTTCAGTACATGTGAAGGTGTCTTGGTCTGAGGCGGGGGTGGATTTCCCATTTAACTCATGAGCTGGAAAGTTTTTAAGATCTCCTGCTTTAGATTAACACAAGAACCAAAGGAATGATCGGCATTGTTTAATAAAAGGCCGTAAACACAACTAAAGGAATGCTCTGCATTTTTCCCTCCTTCGCATTTGTGCCGCTGTTTCTTAATCATAAATTACATGGCAGCTGATGAACAGAAAATGCCAAAGTGGTTAACCAACATTTTTCACATAGGTGACCTACATACCTCTAGGCTTTAACAGTGGCCCACCTGTTTGAGCCAGGGATGAGTTGCCCATGCACGATTGAAGAGGGAGTAGAGGCAACCACCAAATAATACAATGGGATGCCATTTTACATGAAGAGGATAGGAAATGCAGTCTTCTTGCTGCAAGATGTTCAAGAGCAGTTGAAAATAAAACACAATCTATGTTTTTATATCTTATATTAACTAAATCAGTTAGCACAGTTTGTAATGTCTGCCACTAGAGGTCTCTCAGTCAAAACAAAATACATAAGTAGCCTGGGATCATGGGAGATGGTGTCTGATAGTTGAACAACCGCCGTTGCTGATGAAAATCTATCCTAAGTGTCTTAGGCAGAAACATTTTAATCCGTAGCGTTTAGTCACATTTGCTAACTTTATTCCACACTCTGACTCTCTCCTTGAACTCTCTCTTTGAACCAAATGAAACACACCATAACACTGAAAAATTTCACTCTAAACATGATGATGTCATACAACTCAACAAAATATGGACAAAAATCAAGTTTTTGTTGTTAAATGTTAAATATTATGTGTACTACCAAATTCCCATGACATTTTACACTATATCCATGTGGTATTGCTTGTCCTCTGTGTTTGGTCCTCTGACAAGATACCATAGCTCCATCTGCGCTTTACATTTTAATCAACACAATTTGTGTGACTGAGTCTGTGACTGAAAGTGAAGGTGACGTAATATTCCCGGCAAATAAATCATTACTCTAAAACAAGTGCTGAGTCTCAACCCATACTGAAATGAACCAAACCCAGGCAAGGAAGGAAAAATGTTGCTACAGTAACCTTTCGAGAATGGTTGTAGTTATATGCAGTTTGTGCAGTTACTGCAGAAACACCAGTGTTGTCCCAGTGAAGCTGGTCTGTAAGTGCCACAGAGGTAGAGGGGACCGCACCCTGCTGCTGGCCTACCACAACTGATTCATTCACATGAAATAATAGCCCCCATTATAAATCATGCAGTGGTATGCTTATGCTCAGGGTTTTGTTGAATGCTGACTAAGGATCTGTTCACTCATTGTTTTTGCTTTGACCATTTCTCAAGTTTCAGTTTGATTTCTCCAATCATCTTTTTCACTTTAAAACATAAAGCAACACACATTTGAAATATATTCTTCCATCACCATGCATTTAAAATACTCCTTATTTCCAGAAACATCATTTCAATTTCTAATGGCCATTTAGCCGCATTTTGGTGGCATGTTTTTGTGTGTTGTTGTGACAAGCACAGGAAGTAAAAGGTATGTAACCCCAAGCAGAGATGATGCAGGTGCTTGATCACCTGCTGAGCCTTTTATTAATGTGTTTTCTTTTATGTTTACTGACATCTTTCAAGGTATTTTATCTGCCTGTGTTTGTGTATTTTTGTTTGTTGTGTATTTGTGTGCGTTTCTTTAAAGCTTGTGTTTTTGTGTTTTTGAGAATGAAAAGCAGGCCCTGATTGTCTGGATAGATTTTCTTTTTTACTTCTTGATCAAACGGTTCCTGATTTCATTTAAACAAGTCCGTTCATGTGTGTGCTTCACAGGAGATGGCGGTGCGGGCGCTGAAGCAGACAGGAAGTAGGAATATCGAAGCAGCCTTAGAGTACATCAGCAAAATGGGATACCTTGACCCCCGCAATGAACTCATCGTCCGTGTCATCAAGCAGACTTCACCAGGTACATACAACCTCAATGAATTGACTTTAGCCAGTGTATTATATTATATGCTTTTAATTTCTCTTGTACGGTATGTGCTTCTTGATCTAGTTACATTTCGGAACAGAAAGTTACATCGGATTGCTATAATTGGTTCATATATTGAGTAACCTAGCTTCTTGTCCTTTCAGGAAAAGCTGGCATGCCAAACTCATTGGACCACCGACCTCCATTAGAGGCCCCAGGGGAAGCAGGTGCCATGCCTCCATACCACCAGATGGGGGCTCCTATGTATGATGGGCCAGCTGGATACGGCCCTGAGGGTGAGATGCCAAGACCCTACATGAGCGCTCCACCTGTAATGAACTACATGATGCCCCCGGCTAGTGCAGCACAGGGCCCTGCCATGGGAAACCCAATGGGTCGACCTCCCAGTATGGGGACCTATCCAGCAGTGATGGCCCCCCAGGGCAACCCTGCCAATACCATGTACCCTCCAGGGGCCCAGCAGAAGGGCTACCCTGGTGGTATGGAGCAGCATGGGCCCATGATGAGCTACAACGTCCCTGGCCAGCCTCTGCAGCTCCAGCCTCAGCCACCAGGGGGCCCAGTCCCAGGCCCCCATTATGACTATGGCCACGCAAGGCCGCACATGATGGAGCCTGCAGGCTATGGAGTCAAGAGGACCGCCTCCTTCCAGAACAAAATGGCACCGCCCCCCATGGCACCCCCAGACAACTATGTCAACATGCAAGGGAAAGGTGCCATGGGCCAGAACGGTCCAGGAGGAGGAGGGGGAGGGTACCCTGCTAACCTGTACCTTCCCCCTCATTCCCACCCACGGCAGGCAAGCCCCACCTCCCACCAGGTTCACATGATGTCCCGTTCCCCTGGTGCGGTGGCAGCAATGGGTCCTGACTTCTCTGATATGCCTCAGGGCTTGATGACGCCATCCAGGGCCAGCCTCAACCTCGATCTGTATGAGCACCACTGGGCAGGGCCTCCAGGTCCTGAAGGGGCCCCTCCAGCGAGGCAGCCCCAGCCTCAGGGCCCGTTCAGGGGGGAGGTGCGTGTCCCCAGCAGAACCAACTCCTTCAGCAGTCGCTCTGCAGGGCCCAATGGTGTCCGGCCAGCTATGACTGCACCTCCCACAGCCGGCAAACAGGACCCCTCAATGGGCCCTCCGAACACCATCACGGCTGTAACATCCCCACCCATCCAGCAGCCGGTCAAGAGTATCCGTGTGATGAGGCCAGAGCCCAAGACGGCTGTGGGACCGTGTCACCCCAGCTGGATGACTGCTCAGGCCCAGGACGCAGGTGAGCCTCTGGCCTACATGCCAGAGGAGCCCTACCCTCTGGAGCCTGCTCAGGAGCAACGCTGCCCACCACCCCCTTACCCCAAAAACCTGCTCATGTCTGGTCCAGCTGGTGAGCCAGGGGCCCTTGAGGGAGCTGGAGCCATGTGTGGAGCAGCAGACCTCAGCAACCCTGCAGCCAGAAGCACACATGGCGGCAGTGGAGGGAGCGGCAAGGCCGAGGAAAGCCAACAGGTGAAGGAGAAGACGAAGATGGGTAAGGGAGAAAAAACAGTGAAAGACAAGAAGCAGATCCAGACGTCACCTGTTCCTGTGAGGAAGAACGGACGTGATGAGGAGAAGAGAGAGTCACGCATCAAGACCTACTCACCCTTCGCTTTCAAGTTCTACATGGAGCAGCACATAGAGAATGTGATGAAGACCCACCAGCAAAAGCTGAACCGCAGGCTTCAGCTAGAACAAGAGATGTCCAAGGTAAGACAGACCTTGACTCTACTCACTGCGGGCAGCCGCACAGCTACACAGCTGCAGACATAAAACAAGAATGGTGCTCAGTAGAGCACATACTTCAACCAAAGCCTAGCAGTCCCCTTTAGAAATTACCAAAAATCACCATATCTCGCAATGTTAGGAATATTTTCTGAATTCTCTTTGTTATCAGATCTGCACCAAAAGTGAATGGGGTCTGTTCTGGCCTGGGAGCCATCATCCAAATAAGTTTCATTGAAATGTCCACAGTAGTTTTTGTGTGATCCTGCTGACAAACAAACAAACACGAGTGAAAGTATCACCTCCTAAGCAGAGTTAATAAACATGACACAATTAATGTGAAGACGGTGAACAGATTGCTGAGTCATGAAATATCACAACGATGCTTAACATTAAAAACATCTACAGTCAGACTTCCTTTCATCAGAGTTATTTAGAGTCACTTTAAATGCGTCCAGGGAGACCAGCTCCTGGTGATGGAAGCAATTTTTCCACTGATTCCAAGCAGAGGGAGCAACATATATAAATGCCTCCTTTCCATGTTCAGAACAGACTTCCGGGACAGATTGTAGAAATAAGTCCTGGGAGCGAAGACGCTACCTTTCTGTGCTTTTCTGCAGACTGTAGTTCTATAGATTAAATGGAAACAATGCTCCGATCGATGATGCCTTACAAATCCTGCAATTTGCTCCACTGTTGTTACTGTATAAAGCTTTTTGAATAACCTTATTTACCTTTTGGCTTCACTGGAAAGCTTCTTCAAATAAGAAATAACAGCACAGTTTTCCATGTTTTAGTCCAGTTACCACAAATTGTGTAAACTGTGTATTATTCCAGACTACTCTCTAAACAATATGTATATAATGAAGTGTTCAGAGTGATTTCATAACTTCCCAGCAGCTGTTATTTTTGTAAAAATAAGTTGCGAGTTTTAAAGTGCTTGAGATCTGTTATCTTAAGAGACATGGCTGGTATGTTTATTTTTGTGTCAAACTAAGATTATGTAAGTATTGACTATTTGGCAAGCCAAGCAGCAACATTCCTCTTTTTGATAAAAAACAGCCAAGTTTACATCATTATGTGGTGCTTTTCAACAGAGCAGACATCCATCAGTTCCCAGACATCCTGGACTGCATCAACTGAAGAAATGTAGACAAATAAATAATACTTTATTGCAGCAATTGGTTCATTGTTTTGGATGTTTGAAAGTTCATAGTGCTGAAAGAAAATGTCTGTACGCTGAAAATACATAAAGAAAGTTACCAACATGCTTCAAAAATCGGGATAAATGTATAAGCAATTTGTAGTTAATGGTCAACTGCTGGTGAAGTGTTTGTCTGTATATGAGATGGAAGAGATATTGAGTTGTACGGAGAGAGGATGTCTACGACGTTTGTCATCCAGAGAATTCTCCCTCAGGACTTTGTTTTAGACAACAAGACCTTTGTCCTGGAATGAGAAGTCAGTGAGTTCACACTTGTGTTTGCATGAGCCTGTCCTGAGTCATGACTTTGGCCTCTGCCCTTTCGACCCACTTTAAAGTGATTGAAAGGCATTTTTTGAAGAGAAAAAAAAAAAACACAGCTTGACCCAGACAGTTGGGTAACAGAAATAGTTCAATTTGACAGCAGAGGTCAGGTCACGGGGTTCAGCTCATGCCGCATTCCAAGGTCATTAATAAACATAAAAGAAAATAAAGTTATTTAAGTTGTTCTGAGACTGATTTTGAAAGGATGTGTCGACATTATTTGATCCAATCATCATCTTTCTTCACTCCCTGTCCTTCGTGCTCAGGCTGGCCTATCGGAAGCAGAGCAAGAACAGATGAGGAAGATGCTGAACCAGAAAGAGTCCAACTACAACAGGTTACGTCGAGCCAAAATGGACAAGTCCATGTTTATCAAAATCAAGACGCTGGGCATTGGTGCCTTTGGTGAAGTTTGTCTTACACGTAAGGTGGACACAGGTGCACTTTACGCCATGAAAACGCTGCGCAAGAAAGATGTCCTCAACCGCAACCAGGTGAGTTAATACTTTGTTTTTCATGTAGTTCATAGTACTACTGTTTTGAAGAAGTCTCTAGTTAAAACCTGTGGACTTGTGCCTGTTACATAGAGGTATTCTGCTCATTTTTATGTGTTTAATGAGGCAGGGCCATTTTGCACCTTTGTTGACAATATTTCTGCTATTTGAACTAAAGATGACATGTTGTAAAACAAACTAGTTCAAATGAGCACTTTTTGGTTCAGGTGGCCCATGTGAAAGCAGAGCGAGACATCCTGGCTGAGGCAGACAACGAGTGGGTGGTGCGTCTCTATTACTCCTTCCAGGATCGTGACAGCCTCTACTTTGTCATGGACTACATCCCCGGAGGAGACATGATGAGCCTGCTCATCCGAATGGGCGTCTTCCCCGAACCACTGGCACGCTTCTATGTGGCGGAGCTGACACTGGCCATCGAGAGCGTTCACAAGATGGGTTTCATCCACCGCGACATCAAGCCCGACAACATTCTTATCGACCTGGATGGACACATCAAGCTGACGGACTTTGGTCTGTGCACGGGCTTCCGCTGGACACACAACTCCAAGTATTACCAGAAAGGTCAGTGCTCTTCTGGTGATGATTCTGTGAGGGTGCAATGGATTTTGTAAATATGCAATTTTGCAACATGTAGCAATATACTGTATAATCCACTGCACCGATGAAACAGATTCTTACTAAAATTACATCTTGCTGACTTCTTATGGAAAATCAGATTTCATATAGAACTTTCAGATCTCCAGCTAATCCAGGCAGTGTGCTATGTTTAACAGCATTGTTCCCATTCTTCTGTTTCCAGGGAGCCACGTCAGACAGGACAGTATGGAGCCCAGTGACTTCTGGGACGACGTGTCGAACTGTCGCTGTGGCGACCGGCTGATGACACTGGAGCAGCGCGCCAACCGGCAGCATCAGCGCTGCCTGGCCCATTCGCTGGTGGGAACACCGAACTACATCGCACCAGAGGTGCTGCTGCGCAAAGGTGGGTGAAAATAGGATGGGTAACTGCTGCACAACCATTTATTTGATATTTAACCACCACAATACAGGAGTTTAGCCACTGCTGCTTTGTGCAAAGGTAGCCAATCGGGAGCTGGTTTCACACAGAGTCACTGTTTTGATTAGCTCGTGGTTGGAAAGAGAGTACATGTAATGACTGGCAGGGATGAAGTTTACAGAATTAAAAGGTACAAAATAGTTATTTGTTTAGTCTGGGTAAGTTATTTTCTTTGTAATTCAAAGACAAGTTAAGAAACTTTCTTTTTATAATATAATTCTGACAGCCTCCCTGGACAAAAGATGAAGAGTCTGAAAAAAGTAAACTTTGTTTTAGTGCTGTACCACCAGACTACAGAATGGCTTCTAACCTCATGCCATCCTCAGCATTCCACTATGAAAAAAATATCTTTAAATTTGAATGATTTGTCTGACCCAGAGGAGTTGGAATCCAATCTGTTGACCGGCATTATGAGTAACTGTTTTGATTATATAGAATCTGTGATGGTCGTGTTTGCTCATGTCTAGTTATTTTAGATGGATTACATTAAATGAGATTGTTTCATAATCAGTTAGAAGTTCCCTGTCAGTACATTTATATGTCAGAGTAAAACAAACCAGGTTGAAATTGATTTTCTTGTATTTTTGTAGTAATGTGTAATGTTAACATCTCTAGCCAAGCTTCATTGTTTGCGTGTGTACTTAATATGCAGACTTTTACTGAATTATGCATTATGTATGTTTATCTTACAAGTGAGAGGACCTACGGATGAATCTGACACTTGTGTCTTCTGTGCAGGTTACACCCAGCTATGTGACTGGTGGAGTGTGGGAGTGATCTTGTTTGAGATGCTGGTGGGACAGCCACCCTTCCTGGCCCCAACGCCTACAGAGACTCAGATTAAGGTCAGTGAAAAAGAAAAATACCGTACACTTTGACTCATTAATGAAATCACTGACTAATAAGTGAATGTCAGCCTGGTGTCCCTGGATCAGCTCAGTTGCAGTATGCCAGGTCAGTTAAACGGTGCCACATTGAATCTGCTGTCCTACGTCTCTCTAGGCAACTTCAAGGTATGAATGAGACTTTTGACATCATCTTTGGAGCCTATCACCAAATCTCTGCAGGGTTTCCTCCTTTTTACTTGTTTGTTTGGCCAGGTCAGAGCACGGCCATTTGAAATTGCACCACAGTGGGAGTCCCCAAATAACAACACAAAGACACAACTTTGAATCTGATGATGAGACAGAAGAAAAACTGTAGTTTGCTAGGAATGAGAATGCAGTCTAAACCAATGACAGGAATTGACTCCAATATATGTGGGTTCATGTTTAAAAGACAGATGTCACTCCCCATGCATTACAGATTTGGCTGGTCACTATTTACCTGGCTCGGGCTATAGGCCTCAGTGCCTGTTACTTGACGTGGATAGCTTTGACTCCATCCATTGAAGACTGTTAACTTTACTCAATAGTTGAATCAGAAAAAGGCGAACACACTTCATCCAGCAGCTCAGTACAAACACCTCATCTGTCTCTGTTCTCCCCAAGCAGCGAAGATCCTCTAGAAACAAACATTCTACTAGGAAAAATAATTACAATTAGCACAAATGCTTGATGTACCATTATATGCTATATCTATTATACAATATATGGATATATTGTATCCATTATAAAATATATCCATTATACAATATATCCAAAAGTGAAAATTTAAAAAATGGCCACAATGTTCTTGCTGCTTACCACCTCCTGTTCTGTTGTCTTGTTGCCATCTGCTGTGGTTGACCAGTATAGCTGACAATGGCTAATACTGTGGTCATGGATAGCCACTGTACCATACACTGTACATGCACCACTATTGACCAGCCACCACTGAGATAGCCAAGAAGAACAAAAACTGCTTTACTTCCTGTAAGACTTACATGAATAACAGAGCAGGGAAATGAGGGGTTTAAATGAACTTACAGTCTTGAGTATAAATCATACAGATCGATTATTTAAGTATGATATCGGCATCTGACATTGTAACTGTAGTAATCTCTATTGTTGTGTATTATGTCTTTCCCCTCTGCAGGTCATTAACTGGGAGAGCACCCTGCAGGTGCCTGCCCAGGTCAAACTGAGCCCAGAGGCCGTTGACATCATAGGCCGTCTCTGCTGTTCCGCAGAGGATCGTCTGGGTGCCAATGGTGCTGGCGAGATCAAGGCCCACCCCTTCTTCACCCAGATGGACTTCTCCAGCAATCTGCGGCAGCAACCGGCCCCGTACCGGCCCAAAATCGCCCATCCGATGGACACATCGAACTTCGACCCTGTCGAGGAGGAGGGCGGCCCCGGGGCATGGAGCGACAGCGGGGACAGCACCCGGGCACTGGACTTGCTCTGCTCCCCGCATGGGAAGCACCCAGAGCACGCTTTCTACGAGTTCACCTTCCGTAGATTCTTCGATGATAACGGATGTCCCTTCCGCTACCCTAAGCCACCTGAGTCCAGTGAGGTGCTGCCAGGCATCACTGGAGCCACCTGCATGGGACCAGAAGAGGAGGACGAGCAAGAAGAAGAGGAGGAGGAGGAAGATGATGATGACGAGGAGGAGGGAGAGCAGGGTGAGGGATGTGAGCCAGTGTACGTCTAGAGCTGCAGACTGACAGGCTCTGTGTGTCTGTTACTGCGACTAATCATTCAGCTCACGGCCCTCCCACCTGTCACTGCTCTTCCTCTGTGTATGTGTCTGTGTGTATTTATGCATATCTGGCATGTGGGATTGTTAAATTGCAGGAACAGGACTGACGAACATCGCCACCTTGTGGAGTCTAAAGTCCGATCCACAGTGACTTTAAATACAAAACTCCCCTGATCCGGGACCAAGAACCGACATTCTGTGTGTGACTGACTGCATCAAGGGTGAAGCATATGTAGAGGTTAAAGGAGAGAGTTAATATTCTCGGGGAATGTAAGGATGTCTGATCGCAGACAAGATTCCTAATTTGAGAACTGCTTCTGGTTCTTCCAGCGGTTCCTTGTCCCATTCCTTCCACCCTTGGTCTTACGGATGGAGCTACTTCCTGTTTTACCAGAGCTGCTTTACACTCGAATATTGGACACGGCAATGCGAAGAGTGGAACCAGTTTAGTCATTGATCGTTGGGTCAGGGGCGGGGGTTAGGGGCTGAATATGCAACACGCCTCTTTCACAGCTGCTGCAAAATAAGCTACAAAGACACATGCATGCACATGCACACACTCACGCTCACGTATTCAGCACAGATAGTGCTCGGTTATAAAGGGTGTAAAAGGCTTCGGTCTCTGCAGGTGGAACTCATTGTCCATATTTAGGTTTCAAGGAGTTGGCTCAGACTAGATGGGCGAACAAATTAGGGCTGCGACTAACAATTATTATCATTGTCGATAAATCTTTTGATTAATTGTTTAGTTGTTTGGTCTTTAAAATGTGAAAATGGTGAAAAATGTCGATGAGTGTTTCCCAAAGTCCAAGACGGTGTTCTCAAATGTCTTGTTTTGTCCACAACCCAAAGATTTTCAGTTAACTGTCAAAGAGGAGAAGAAACCAGAAAATATTCACATCTAAGGAGCTGGAATCAGAATTTTGCCATTTTTTCTTAAAGAAAATACTCAATTAAATCATCAAAATAGTTGCTAACAAATCATTAAAAGTTGCTGACTCATTGAGTGATTGTTGCAGCTATTGAAGAAATTCTCCCAGTTTCAGAATGACACGCGAGTACACATAGACAAATATTTAGCAGACATCTTGGGTATAAGAAAAATGTGTAATCTGACGGATTTGAGCTTTCAACTTTTGCAGATTTCTGTCTCCAGGTTATATCTTTGGCCTTTGTAGCAGATCAAATATCAGAAAATTAGAATCAGATCAACCAGACAAAGTATTTTTGGTTGCACCATCTGTCTTGCATATCAACAGCTGCTACATTTTATGCCAACATGGAGCCAGTCATTCTTCCCTCAGAGGTTGCTGTTACAGATATCCTTGTGTTCATGAAATACTTCCTCTACCCTGACTGACCATTTCAAAGGTCACCTCCAAAAAATCCTTAACCTACTGTACATAGGCACAAAGAGGGTATATAGGGTTTGGATTGGGCTCTAAAAATCAGGTCCAATTGTGTTTTAGACTGATCCAAGACTGAACCACTGTAGCATGCATTGAGCCCAAGCCTTATTAAAACCAGATATTCACTGTTGGCCTGACATGCAGTGAATTTCTGCTCATAAATGACAGGACGAGTTGGATCAGATGAAAAATCTTCCTGCCATGAAATGATACTTTGTTTACGGGGGACAGATTGCGTACTTGTTAGTAAAACACATAGTTTATGTTTAGTAAAAGAACAGATGTATAGAATAAAACCCGACCTGATTTAAGTTCGTATTAAGTCAGACAAGGGCAGGCGTGAACCTGTTGGGTCTGATGGGGCTTTGTTGATTTCTGACTGAGAATCAAAGCTCTAACACACACACACACACACACACACACACACACACACACACACACACACACACACACACACACACACACACACACACACAAAGATGCACATTTTACAGCTATTTTGCAAAGATGAGTCCCACAGTTGCATTGTAACTTAACCAGCCTTCTCTGGCTTCTGGAGGCAGTCATGAAAACACAAAGCAACATGTTCTTACAACAGCAAACATGTGATAGTATGACTATGTGCAATACAAAAAATACATTATATTTAGTTTTCTAAACACTTAATATCCTTTTGAACGTTTAGTACTGTAATGTACAAATATATTGGTTTATATATATATTTTCTCTTTTCAGTTACAACATGCTGCTTGATATTGTGGTTAATATTATTTTTTACATTATTATTGTAATTGTTCTTACATGTGTACCTGTTTTCTTTTATTGGGCTTAAAGAAGTGTTGGCTTCAGTGCCAAGTGTGCTTGGGTTTTGAAAGTAACGAGCCATGTGCCTTTCTAATTGAATGTTGGAGCGTGCGTCGAAGGAAACAATGGTTACGATCAGTGTTTGCAGAACATCGATGGTAGGCTCTTCACCTCCTGCAGCCAGGCTGGTCCTGACTGCAGGAGGGGAGGGTGTAAAGGAGTCTGGTTCAGGAAGAGATGGAACAGAGTAGATAAAAATTAGAGGAAGACGAGGAGTGAGGCAGGTTGGATTCAGGAAATGTAATTTGGAAAAAAAAGAATGAATAGCTTTCTCTATTTTACAAAACTTCAACAAAGAATTAGTGTTTGGTACATTTTCTTTATTTATCTGACATGACCACAAGTTTAAGTGTTGATTAACTCTTTTTACTACAGACCTGTGCCATGTTCTGCTGCCCAGCAGATGACACTATCGTCCAGTACCTTCTTGCTTATTGACAATCAGTAAATGGTAACTGCTCTCTGTGTCAAACCGAACTGTTTGGTCAATTCAGACCAAACTCTTCCAACAGTATTCAGATTTTGACTGGGAATGCTAAAGGAGTCTGAACTTTAAAGTGATTCTCTGATGCAGATGGATGGAAAATGTGTGGATCAGACTTGTTACAAGAGCTTTTTTTTTTTTTTTACTTTGCTTGACAATGTATTGAAAGTTTGTTTTTTTCTGTAAATGTGCCTTGTGTTCTAAAGTGAGCATCTTAAAAGATTGCCTTCTTATTATCATCTCTCTTTCACAGACATCTTTTACCTGTTATTATTCTCGATTCGGGGAAGTTGACTGAGCGCACTCTGTTTGACACACTGGCTTTGTTTACATGCACCAACAATAATTGTCCTTTTCTCATTAGCAGCTTACGGTAAGTAGACTGAGATGAGGCAGAAGTTGAGGGACTGTAGGCAAAACCATAAATTATAACTCCTGACATCAGAGACTGATGATGTATAATCTGAAGGTGTTTTTTCTCTCTCTCTTAAAGGGGCAATTTGTACAATATGAGCAGAATTTGTCAAAAAACATCACCAACAGATTGCACAAAAACAGAAACAACATCAACAAACAATGTTTAGTATATCTATCAATGAGTTGCAGAAATGTCTACAGAAGTCCAGGCAAACTTCAGTCAGCTAATGGGGCACTAGCTCCATGGCTAACTGAGCTGAGTAGCTAAAAGGCAGTTGTCCCCGGGTAAGGGTTATTCCCTACAAAGAAGCCTAAGATAGCTACAGCAGAGTATAGTGAGCAGCAGTTGTCAGTTACTCTGGTGATATGCTGCCCCCTGTATTTCTGCAGCAACCTTTGCACGCTTTTACACACCACCCTTTAAAGTCCCATGAAAATACTAATCAGATGTAATTTTCTATAACTCGGTGTATTTGCAGGTGCAACATATGGTTTTAGGAAAGAGAAACAGGGTTTGCTGAAACTCAGGTCATGTTAAATTAATAAAGCTGCTCTTTTTTTCAATTATGAGCTAGATTGTTTAAATTTTTATTTTTTATTTTTTTATTTTCATACAACAGACAGATTTGTTGCGTGGATACAGAAAAAAAGCTAACATGATGTTAAAGAGCCTATTTTTGCTCTTTATCATGTTTTTAACGGTGGATTTAACTGGACTAAAGTCAGTATCCTGCATGAAAACAGAGCCAGTGCTGCCTATGAGCTGCCCACTGTCTTTTACAAAGCAGCACCACTGGAAGACAAATGGATAAAGTGCCTTGCTCAAGGGCTCTGTCGTTAAAATGAAAGCTGGCAGGTGCTGCTCTCTCACTCTTCCCCATTCAGTGTTTCCACAGCTGGTCCAGACATCAGACCAGACGTATCTCTAAACTTCTGTTAGGCTGCGTTGCCATCGACCAGGACTGACCGCTTCATGAAAAATAGCTTTATATCGAGAGCCGCAGCTCTCTGCAGAGTGTGTGAGTTCCACAAAGTGTGTGAGGTGTTTCCTGGATGTGTTTTTTGCTTTTGGTTTCCAAGGTTAGAGAGTGACGACTGACAATCTTTAACTGACTTGATATGCTTTCGATCTGATTTCTTCACGAGACTTACTTGTGTATCCTTTTAATTTTGTATTTCTACTCTGAGGAGCCTCGTTTTGTCTTTGATGCTCCTTAATGTATGATGCAATTCTGTTACTCTTGAATTTATATTTATACAGATATACATATTTTTTGTATCTTTCCCCCTTTTTTCAATTTCCCTTGTGCTAATGTTCAAACATCCATGTCTACGCAGTATTATAGATGATGTAATGTGGACAGCTATCTCTTTTTTTACATTTATGTATGAACTGAGAATTTGTAAAAATGCTTTCACAGTCCTTGTGTGTAAAATGTATGTATAAATTAAATTAACCAACTTGGACTCCTGCTTTGTTTTTGTTCATTAATTTGTGAATTGAATGTGATTGATTAACTTTAAATTATAAAGTTAATTTTTTATTTTTAGTCTTATTCACAGCTCAAATTTTTTTTTTTTTATTGAATTACATCTCTGTTGGCTTTAATCCCTGCAAAGGAAATCGATCTGAATTCAGTTGACTTATCCTTCTATTTAAGAAAAGATTTCTGCCTTTTAATGAAGTGCAATGATTGAAGTTAGGAACTGATAGTTAGTTAGAAGTAACTATTTATCTTCCCCTAAGTCCAATACATCTTGCTTTTCTTGATGGAAACATGCAAAGTTGGAGTTGGTAAATCTTGAATTTGTTATTTCTTTTAATAAAATTCAAAGGAAAAAAGAGGACTTTGACTGAAGAGTAGGGAGACAAAAAAGTGGGCCTACAGATTATTGTGAATTTAAATGTCATTCTATTTTTGACATTTGAAACAAGCTCATTTTACTATATTTTATCTCACTGAGGCTGACATACCTTCAGTGGTTGGTCCTTTAAATAAGTAAGAGTAGCAAAACCACAACATAAAGCTAATTAAGGGTCACTATTTGGTTTTGGAAAAGAAATTAAGAAGCCTAGGAAGGTTGTATTGACAATATTATTGAGGTAACAAGACAAACTCAGAAATATGCTCTCACAGGGAAATAAGATCCCAGAATGGATTTGAATTTGAAGCTAGAAAGGTGGCAGGGTCCGCCACATGTAAACAAAGTAAAGGGGTATGAAACTATGTTGTCCTTTAAATTAAAACTCTCACCAAAAAGCAACCTAGGCTTTATTTGTGAATGTATATGAGTCAAACCTTTGTGTAAAAGCATAATTACGACGAAAGAGGCACTTTTAAGATTTACCATAGTTTTGTTTTCGGGCAAGCTCATTTTCAATGGAGTGCTGGGGCACTCTTACACCAGCATAAAAATTAAAACACTAAGAATGCTCAACAAGGCTGAATTATGTAAGTCGGTTCACATTACAATAATAAAGCGTACTATGAGACAAAAAAAAGTAGAAGTACAAGAACTTAAAATTAGACAGTGAAGTACACTACTTCTCTGTATATTATTATTATTATTATTGTTATTAATATTGATATGACTAGGCTACATACAATAATATTTTCTTCATTAAATGGTCAGTACAAAAAGTTTGCACAATAACTTATAAGGAACTTTTATTTGAACTCAGCTGGTTATACAGCCAGTGTTGAGTCTAATGCTTTAATGTGATATTTGGATATTTATCCAGGACATACAGATCCTGACTTGACCCTAGTGTAAATATGTGTTTGCCTGGATTACATAACCCACTGGCTGCACACTGAGGTTGTCGGGTTGAACCCTGCCGGGTACCAGCGCTGTAATCCCACAATGCAGAGCGCATGGCGCGTCATTGGAGAGGGACGATGATGGCGGCGGTCGGTGCACCAGAAGTGATCACACAGCTGGAAAGCGCTGCCAAAGTTTTAATGGTGAGAAATTCCACGTTGTTTTGTAGTCGTGAGGAGGGCGACACGTATCTGTTAACTTTGCCTCGGGTGGGGTTTGGTGGTTGGAGACTCCCGCGGTTGTTTGCTTCTTCCCGGTTTTTGTTGTTAATGTGCTCAGTTTTCACCGGAGGAGCGCTGTGAGAGCGATGCGTGGCGCCTTGCCTTACCTTACCGTACCCTGGCTCTCCCCATCCCGTCCAAATCCGCTCACCGTCGATAACGTTCCCCGTGTCTTCATCTCCGTCCTTCCTCTCATGAACCACCGCCACCACCCTCGTATTTAACCCCGGGTCTGGACTCTTTCCAGCGCGGCTCAGTTGTCCAGAAACTTCAGCGGCTCGTGCCGCGGTGCCCTCAGCCGTTAACGTTCCATCAAGTTGTGCTGGCCGCAGCGGGGCAGCTGGAGCATCTCGCTGCTGTTAGTTTCTCATGTACACGCCGTTGAGCCGCTCGGTTTGTAGCCTTAGCTTCTCCTGCACCTCCTAAAATACTCATTTACAGCCAGTGTTTACCTCTTGCCCGGTCTCAGCACCCTCCAGCCTACTCTGTTATAAAACATGGTGAAAACACACAAGCTAGGAGCAAGTGGCTAACCATGTGCATGTCAGCCGTCTGTGAGAGAAACATCAGCTAGCTAGAGCCTGATTGTGCTTTCTGCCATTTTGCTTCCCCTTGTTATGGTTCATAAACTGGACGTAATGGACTCTGTTGTCCTGTTCAGCTGTGATACTCAGGTATTAGTCTCTTCATGTGAACACTACAGCAGCCATACAGCTGCCTCACCCTCATGTTTACTCAGCAGGTGTCTTCTGCATGGATGTTAACTGTGTCGAGCATTGTAAGTTAGGTGTGAATGTGTACAGTCAGTGTGTCGGACTAACCATGGCTGTAACAAGAAGCTGCATCATGTTTGTCAGTCACAGTTGTCAGTCTGACATCATGTTTGGTACAGATTGATTATTACATGATAAAACACAGCTTTTGATTTCTATTATCTACTTTGACAGACAGACACTTGGAAAAAACTTCAACTCTATTGTTTCCTTCTGAATCTCAGATCAGATATTGTACTCATTCACACCCTGTACTAACTCTTTCCCTTTTTTAGATTGTTTTGCGTTAGGGGTCGACCAATATGGCCTTTTCAGGGCTGACTTGATTATTAGTAATCTAAAACCCACATTCATTTACAGTATAAATACAACCTATATGTCAAAATTAGAAGAAAAAAAAACAGTTTAAGCAATTTATTCAAGTTTTCAGATACTTAATTTGAGTTTTTCTGCTACTTTATACTTCCTCTCCCCTAGATTAATTTGATAACATTTAGTTACTAGTTACTTTGCAGTTTCGGATTATTAAATGTTTATTGGCAGTTCTTTGTGAAGTGTTACCATCAGATTTTACTTTAGGTGACACATTGTGTTAGAGGATGCTGCATCAGCCAAAGTAGCACATTTTTAAATCTGATTATTTTATCAGCAATCTGACAGAGAACTCACAGACACTAATAATTGGAAACATACTGAATCTCTGTCATGATAATCAGCCACAGCATTAATGAGTCTACCCCTATTTTATAGCCTCTTTTTCTCTATTGGACAGTTTATAGTGTAGGGGCGTTGGGCGCCACAAAAGGTTGAATTTATATCAATACCTTTGCCTGCTGTATTCCTTCAATAATCTATTGTAACATTTTCAATAAAGGTTAGCATTTTGTGAATCAGTACATGCTTAGAAATATATGATAGAGGATCCTACGGCATGGACAACATGTAGCCTCATTCGGATCCCTTGGCTCGCAGTTTCCTCCTACTTTAAACCGGAAATATAGACAAACTGATGAGCTGGCATTCTTCTTAGGAACCAAGCTTGTGTGTATTGCCATACAAAGTGTAGTAATCTGTATTATTCCTTACAAGGCTCTTATTCATACAAACTTAAATTTAACAGGATATTGTTAACATGTTGAAAATATGAGGTACATTCTCAGATAAATACTTTTTTTATCGGTCTTTTCATAGTTGTATTTATTAGAGAAATCATTGTAAAATAACATTAAATTCTGACATTTCGAATTCTCACATGGTTACAATTAATTCCCCATTCAAATTTCAACCAGCATGGTCTCAGTTGTCTAGCCCTGATGTGACTTCTGTTGTGGTCTGTACAATCTGGAGAACAAAATGTGTATGCATGGCACCTCTACATCACAATAGTACGTCTTTGTAATGCTGTCTGTCACACATTTGAACTTTATCAATAATTGCTGCTATTAAAATTAGGGGATTTTAAAGCAGTGGGAAGAGAGTGTGGTTGTAGCTTCCCTGTGAAGGTGTTCAGGACAGTGTAGAAAGAAACCACCACCACCACCACCACCAACACCAACACCAACAACAACATTCCAGTGGTTTCTCAGACTGGCTTCAAACATTTTGTATAAGAAGTTTTGGTTGACTCTGTTGTGAGTAAAATGACTCGTTTGGTTATGAAAATGTTAAATGCACGATTCTACAAGTTAATACTGTCAACACTATTGGATATACTAGTGTCAATATTTACATGACAGTTTATAGTCAGGTGAACCTCATTTAATTCAGCTTTGATTTGAAATAAAACTCAATATCATCAGTGCCAAACATCAGAATGGGCTTTAGTTATTCCTCACTGTAATAAACAGCAGTGAATCAAAACATAGAATAAAACGATTTACCTTGTCTATGTCAACCCACAATGAACTCCTAAAGTACTAATGTTTTCACATAGGATCAATACAGTTGTCCCTTTAGAGGTGATGTATTAATTGATTTTCTCTCTTCTTTTTTTTTTTGCCCACTTTGAGGCACCCACAACATTGACATACTCTCACCATGTGAAATAGGGCTGTCAGGACATCGGATTTTCTCTACATTACTGTCCTGGCCATTTAAATTCACGATAATGAGACTATTATAACATATAAAGAATTTTTTTTTAAAATGTTGGCAATCAAATCTGTCTTAAACATGGTTTACTGTGTTTTATCTGTTTTTTCTCTGTGAATAAGATACCCTCAAAATAAAAGTGTAAGGAGGTGGAGAGAGAGAGAGTCTATAAACATAACTGTTGAAAATAAATGTACAAAAAGAACATTACTATCAACTACTCAATTACTGGAGAAAAGGCTACCAGATTAACTCATAAACAAAAGATGCACCTGGCCAATCACTGGGTTATTCATACAGTATTATCATATTTGTAGTATAAACAAACTATCAGTATTGAATTTTTTAATATCACGTTTATTACGAATATCGTGATATTGCAACACCCTGATATAGAAAATTAACTGTAGTAAACTATAGTTAATTAACAATTAATAAAGGTTTATTTCAGACAGAAAACAGTTGATGCTTGAACACCCAGCAAACACAGAGCCGCACTCCTGAACTACGGTGCATTCAGAAAGTATTCAGATGCTTTTACTTTTTTCACATTTTGTTATGTTGCAGATATATGTGTCACTATATCCGTTATGTTTATCAGCTGCATACTTTTTCCTGTCTGCTTCTTATGGTGCTGGACCTGTGGTGCACTGTGGGTTTACCAGAACATTTTTTGTTTATCAGCCACAACAGAGAGCTGTTTGTTTATGATGTAGATGAGCGCAATGAGATTGAACAGAAACGGTTAAATGGCGGGCTGTCAAATCAAAACAGTCAGGTTATAAATCTGTTGGTTTGTTACCTCAAGCAACACCTATTGACGTGTTTAACATTACACATAGTAAATATTTCTATTTCTATTATTTAGTATTATTTGTCGTATTGTGTGTCTGCCATCTCATCACAGTATAGTGTGTGTGTGTGCGTGTGTGTGTGTGTTCGTGTGTGTTCGTGTGTGTGTGTGTTCGTGTGCGTGTGTGTGTTTCAATAAGAGGGTCTTTCTTTCTGTGCTCCCTTCAGCCGCAGAGGTGCTTTTACTGCAATTAGGTCTGGAATGTGACTTTCTTGCAGAGCTGTATCATGGCGACACTCCTCAATAAAAGTGTGTGTGTGTGTGTGTGTGTGTGTGTGTGTGTGTGTGTGTGTGTGTGTGTGTGTGTGTGTGTGTGTGTGTGTGTGTGTGTGTGTGTGTGTGTGTACACATGTTGTGCTTTCTCACTTGGACTCAGTGTATTTTAAGCTGTAGTGCCTTTTTATTGTTGTTCAGGCGGGTTTACTTAGATGTTCTTGGTATTTCTGATGTAAAGTTGACTACAATATTAATATCAGGGTGTTTGTTCTGTTCAACTGCAGTGTTGGCTGTCAGTTAGTAAATCAAAGTGCAGATTTGAGCATTTTTTGTGTGTTTGTGTTTTCTGTTAATGCAGAAGCAATATCAATATGAAGGATATCATCTCTTGATTTTAGAAAATTAAGATTATATTGAGTAGTGTTGGTGATACCTAAGAGATATAGATATATTGTTTTAAAATTCGACAGCTGCTGAAAAGCGCTCATATTTTCATATTTTAAGGCATGTTGTTGTTACTTGTTGATTATGTAGCTAAACCTGCATCTTTGTGAAACCCAAAATTTCTGAGAAAATCTCCAAGAAAACACAAAACTAAATGAATCCTTTTTTCTTCTGTAGTTGATGTTGGCAGTAAAATCTATAAATGTATGCTGCATGTACAGTGTTTACACTAGACACGTGCACATTTTAAAGCATATGATAATATGACCCTTCTATCAGGGTCTGTAGCACGGTGCGACCAAGTTTTGCCACCCATTTTCATCTCTCATTGACTTTACAATATTCCACCAAACAGCATCTTTTAAATCACAAATATAAAGTTGAATTAGGTGTCCTTTTGAAGTGTGGGAACTCAATTTTACTATATTTTGTATTGTGAAGTACTAAGCCTTATCTATCTATGCTAATGGTCTGTGTGTGTGTGTGTGTGTTTTTTTACAGGCACCGCCGTCCATGGTCAGCACAGAACAGAGGCAGCATGCTGAACACATATTTCTCTCCTTCAGGAAATCCAAATCCCCTTTTGCCATCTGCAAGCACATCTTAGGTAACTGTTGACTTTAGCATTTAGCCTGCGCAGCTTATTTTACCTATGTGGGTGTTTTTGAGGTTGGTGATTTGGCCTTAAAACAATATCATGACTTGTTAATTATAATCCACAATTTAATTTGCAGTCGTTCTTCTTGCAATGCCCTGAAGACTATAGACAGACTTTAAATAGCCCGTGAATATCTCCAACACAATGATGGTTGTTTTTTTTGGCACAAGCTCCTCATCTGTGATGTCTGTATCTTCAATTCTCACTGCAGTGTTTACAGTGCATCAGTGAGGTTATGCGAAGTTTAGAGATGGAAGTAATGGGGCATTAAAGAAGTTAAAAAAACGTCTGGACCTGATCTCATCTGGTCTCGGTGAGAGATGGGGCACACCCTGTACAGGTTGCCAGTCTGTCATGGGGCTTACAAAGACACAGGCAACCATTCATGCTGACACCCACACCTGGGGCAATCTAGGATTGGATTTGCTAAAACAGTAAACAGCACTTCTTTTTTTTTTCAGTGACTAGTTGGTAAAGAATGCAGGTTACTGTTAAAGTGGGATTACTGCCTAGCATGTTAAGTTCTTCATTGTGCCATTACGTTGAAAGTGAATTTCATAGTATTTACATTAACATTAGTGTGCAGGCAAATTGTACTGGCTCACAAAGAAACCAGCACTGTATTTTCAACCATGACTTCTCTTGTTTCCCACTTTATCTTTCTTCATCCTTATATCTCTCTTCTCTTACCTCCATTCTTCCCTCTCCAGAGACCAGTAAGGTGGACTATGTGCTGTTCCAGGCAGCCACAGCCGTCATGGAGGCGGTGGTGCGGGAGTGGATCCTGCTGGAAAAGACCAGCATCGAGTCGCTGCGGGCATTTCTCCTCACCTACGTCTTACAGAGACCCAAGTAAGAGAGAAGGAGAGAGACATAATTAAACCTGTGTGTTTCTTCTCGAGGTATTGGTGAGTGGTCGGATTTACAAGAACATCGATCGACCTCACCTCCTGTACAAAAGTCTAAAGCACAAACAATTGATTGTGTAACTATGTAATTCAGGAGCCATTAATGTTTATCAGTAAAACTTTTAAATCCCTGAGATATATTATGGTCTTTTTGATGAGCCAAACATACAAAGTATAAAAGATATAAACCAAGCATGTACTGTAAGCAGCAGTAGTTCATTTGTTTGGTTAATTCTTTGTGCAAGTGAAGTTGATGCTGTTTCAGATTGTTTTTCTCTTAATAACTAGATTACTGAAACGATCTGTAGTTATTTTCTTAAACTGAATAGCATTTTATTTTTACACAATTTGATCTAATAATGCATGGTTTTATATGTATAATAACTCGGACAGTGGAATCAGATACATTGAATGTCTTGGTCGATGTTCATAATCTATTGTTTCTTCATTCCTCTGTCTACTGGTATAAACAGAAGAGAAGAAGAGCACACATTAATTTGATATGTGTATAAGTTACAGAACCTGGAATCCACCAAAGTCTCTGACCTGCTGCAGTGACAGCTTACCAAAACCATGTTCAACAAACAAGCTTGAGGGATCTCTATTTGCTTTTGTTTGATTAGGCAGTGGGGTTTTTGTTTCCCAAAAAAAAACAAAAAGGACACAAAATGTAAAAGTAAGTTTTTTTTCAAGTGATGCAGGCCAAAGACAAGAAGCTGCAGCCATGATTGCAACCTCACACTTCTATTTCACTTTTGTATATCTTGCTGTTCTCAGTCCCTGCTGATAAGTTAACCTCATGTCTGTTTTACTTCCTGTAAGTTACTCTGGATCTCTGTTTCCTCCAGCCTGCAGAAGTATGTCCGTGAGCAGATCCTGTTGGCTGTGGCAGTCATTGTGAAGAGGGGCTCTCTAGACAAAAGTATCAACTGTAAAGGCATCTTTCATGAGGTCGGACAGCTCATCAGCAGCGGGAACCCCACCGTGGTGAGAATGACATGCAGATGTATCTATACGTTATGTATTTCAATCCATGAATCCTAATCACAATCAGCAAATAATTGATCATTGTTCATGACTTGTCACAAAAATTATCATTCTGATCAATAGCCAGTGGGAGGATAGGGGTGAAATACTTCCTGAATGAGGAAAACAAGTGACATTGTTTGCAGCGATCCTCCAGCATCAGAAACCATATGTGTGTCTCTACACTAACATGCGCATTTGTTCATGAGGAACAGCTGATAAACCTGATTATCTAAAACTCTTGACTTGCCTGCAGGATCGGTCAGTATTTCATGTTAATTTGTGTCCAAAGGTCACACAGTCCAGATTCAGACAGTAAAATAGTTTGCCATGAAACAGCTGTCCTGCGATTCTGTCTAAAATATCTACTTCAGAAGCTAAAAGTGTGATTATGTTTCCTCTGGAGATTTACCTTTTCAACTTTTAGTTTGGCTGAAAAAATAAATGTGTCACGACATTTGTTACAGTGACATTGGCCCTCATTTATCAATCTTGCGTGAAAATGGGTGCAGATCTGAGCGCAGAATTGGTCTTACGACAGGACACACGTGTGATTTATGAAACGTTCATATCTGACCAATTCCAGCGTACGAATGATCGGGTCTTGATAAATGCGGCGGCTGAATTCGATCGTCATTAACATGTTACGCCCTTAAATATTCCTGTTCGGAGGCCTCGCCCACTGATGTCAAACATGAGAGAAGAAACACTGGCAAGAAGAGAAACTTTTCCGAGATGGAGATCGGCATCCCGGCAGCGCCGGCACATCAAAGGCTCCATTCACTAATGCAATGTTGTGCAAAACTGAACAGGCCAAAATAATATGGCACACTTTCTCTGGGGTATACAGCAGAGCTCCCCCTGCTGGTCCGAGACGGAGCCACCTGCCCTTCAGCACCTCGAAGCAGCTCCACTGTGTCCCGTGTGCATGTGTGTGCGCACTGTTGAATCTGCGTTCCTGCTCTGCAGCAGGTTTGCCAGCGAGGTTATTAGGCATTCCGTTAATTAGTTGTAATTTTATCATATTTTATTTTACAGTGGTATCAGTAAAAACTTTTAATTAAAATTTTTGTATTTTGTTTTATTCGTTTTAAGAATCCGTTTTGATCTGTTGTAAAACTGCCAGCTGAGGTTTGTTTAATAATCATTTTCAGACTCAGCCAGATTTTGCTGCGCTGCACCGCAAATCCACAGACTCAGATTTGCGTACACGAGCTCAGACCTGACGTGAGATCTGATCGTAGCTTCCGCTCACGTCCAAATTGATAAATGCCGAAGCTTGCGTGGAAATGGTCGTACGCACTGTTTTCTGCCATACGTTCGTTTGATAAATGAGGGCCATTGTGTTCATTGAAATGTTGTAATTAACTGAATGCATCCTCTCTGATCATAAAATCAGAGTGAACGGGTTGTGAACCTGCCTGTGTAGGTGCATCTGTCTGTTTCCTGCTTTTTTTAAAGAACGCATTGTTCAGACTGTGCCTTTGACGTAAGACCAGATTCTTGTTGGTCTATGGCGCTTCGCTTTCTGCTGCCTCAAAATGTCTGCAATCAGTGTGCCTGACCCCACACCTCACTTTAGGACTCAAATGCCCAGAGTTCTCAGGTGGCCGCAA
>CAEMYA010000106.1:2282876-2305606 GCA_903131615.1 Diplodus sargus
TTTTAGAAAAAGCTCCGGGCACGTTAGAAGAAGAAAGTGTGATAGTGAGTGCCTGTCTTCATTGCTAATGCACACAAATCAATTTTGTGTATCAATATTGTTAAAGGGCATTTTTTCATTTTTCATTATAACCTAAGATGCTTTGAACTGTTTAGGTGACCTTCTGGAAAAAAAAGTTTGAGCTAAGTCCCAAATCTGAAGATACAATCTTTTGAGATGTGCTGTGGATTACTCAGGAAACATTTAAGAAGCAAAATATTTGTAAAAATTGGCTTGACTTGTCTCAGTGTTTCTCTGTATTATAAAACAAACTCGTCTTAAACCAGTAGGTGGCACTATTTCTTTAGTTTCCCAAACCAAACCCTGAACCACAGAAGGGCAACTGTGTACCATGGAGGCTGAGGTTAAATCTTAAACACAGACTACAGCAGGTTTATCTCACTGATAAGGATCCAGAGAACCAGACAAGAGTGAGTGTTCACTTAAGTCACCTCAGGTTCTGATTGTTTGGGCTGAAGTTCTGCAACTACAGCCATAATAAACGACAATCATCTTAAATTCTTCAGAATCACGACCGCAGACGCCAAAGTCCTTTCACAGCTAGAAACTAACTGACACATTTCCTTTAAAAATGCTATGCATTTATGTTTTGAATAAAATGTCTCGAAATTCATCAGTTGACATGAGTTAGTTAGCTGGTTAAGACAGATGTTGGCCTTTAATATTCTTAGGAGAAAAACTTGAGAATGGGCTGCAGTAAGCCAAGAAGGCTTATTCTGTCCAATATACCGGTAAAATTAATTGGTTGAGTCATTTATCAAACAAAAAATATCAAATTCATGATCAGCTTTTATCCTTTATCTTTCGGGAACAACTGTGTCGTTGATTCAACCGTCTAGTTTTCTGATAATTAATTTTAAGATAATTTATCATTTGATAACCCATGAGGTGTACACCGTCACACCACTGATCACTTATCCATCCATGAATCCGTCCATAGGTCGTCAGAGTTGTCATTTTTAAAAATAGTGGTGCGACAGAACACAAATATTTATACTTTCTCTGTATTTCGCATTACATACCAACAATATGAAGTACACAGTATATTCTATTGCACTTTTGCAGTAAGAGTTCAAAGAAGATCAACATGCTTTACTGTTTCATACAGTAAACAATGTGACAGAAACTAGTTCAACTTATTTTGTTTTCTAACATCTTCACTGAGCTGTCTCACCACTAACCACAGCTTGCTATAATGGTTTGCAGCTGCGAGCATTTCCTTTTGTGCATTGCATTTTTCATCAAAATCACACTCAGAAATCAAGCTGCACACTCTCTGTTTCAGTTTACATAATTTTGTTTTTCAGTGTATCCCTGACACATTCAGAACTCTTGGATTAATCTTGGATGTCGAATTTAATTTGGACAATGTGCCAGTCTCTCCTTGGAAGGCTCCCGCTTTGGATCTGTAGTCTTATTTGACCTCAGTATTACTCTTTGTGTAACATTTGACTTGCACAACTCACACAACTCTCTCTTCTTAGCAAACACTGGCCTGCTCCATCCTCACCGCCCTGCTCAGTGAGTTCTCCAGCTCCAGTAAGACCAGCAGCATCGGCCTCAGCATGGAGTTTCACGGCAGCTGCAAGCGTGTGTTCCAGGTTTGTTCCCCACCTCTCCACCTATCCTGTGTCTTAATAAAGCAGCGATTATTATTCTCCATTCTTTTTTCTGATTAACTCACATTTAATTGCTTTTTCTATCCTGCATTACTTTTTTCTCTCGAAATTCATTCATCTTTCTCATGTTTTTGTATCTCTCCGTCACTTACAGGAGGAGGGCCTGCGTCAGATCTTTATGTTGACCATGGAGGTGCTGCAGGAGTTCAGCCGCAGAGAAAACCTAAATGCGCAGATGTCGTCTGTCTTCCAGCGCTACTTGACTCTGGCTAACCAGGTCCTCAGCTGGAACTTCCTGCCGCCAAATTATATCCTTTCTTCGTCAGAGGCTGAGAGGGATTAAGACACCTGGTGAGGTTAGGACAATGAATTTGACTATTTCTCCAACTTGGCACATGATTAGATAAATTCTGGAGAGGGTCAGTACGAGTTACCAACATAACTACACACATGGAATATTTACGACTAGTTGGGGACTGAATAAAATCTTAAAATTTAGACAATCCCACTGGTCTTTTATCTGTAGTTTTATCTATCACTTGTATTGTTTTGGGATTTTAATGAGCATTTATTTGTGAAATCTGGCACCATGTCTTTGTGACAATCAACGTTCCAGCGGAATTCAGTTGTATAAGAAAACAAAAGCAGTTTAGTTTTCATGTTAATTTCACTATTTTCCCCAAACATATTATCTAAACAACTTAGTTTGAAGTTAATAAAAGTAAAATTATGAAGTTGTATCCACACTATTAGACCTTTTTCATTGTTTATCTTTGAAGTAAAGTTAAAAAAAAAAGTATCATCCCATCTCCTCTGTTGCTTAGCTCAATGGCCCCGATGAAATCATGCCGGTTTGTAAAGCATCTGTCACTGTTGCTGGTCAAAAGTAAAAAGTAAGGTTGTAAAAAGGTTTGTGTAGGAAATGAAACTAGGTATGTCAGATAATTCTGTTTTTTACACTTTAAAACAACTGCAGAGATGAGGTTTGAAGAAGAGGGTTGTGTTGGGGTTATAAATGAAAGTCATGAATGTCCTCACGCAGTGTGTCGACCTCTTATATACTTATTTTTGTGACTATAGTTGAGTTTTTAGATGAGTGTATATAAGTATGCATTGTCCCTCTACTGGCTCATTCTCTGTGCTTTTGTGTGTGTGTTTTTGTGTGGCACGACAAATATGCGAAACCCAAGAATGCATATCTGTCCATCAGTTTGCTTTATAGTTATCTCTTGTGCACACATCCATATTGTCTCTGCAGTTGGCCGCATTGTTGAGCGAACTTAAGTCTTCTTGTGTGTCTGTGTGTTTGTGCATGCATGGTCGGGCTCATTACAGCCTAAATCCCGACCAGCCTGGCATCCTCTCTGCTGGTCTGAGGGGATCTGGAGTGGCGCTTGCTGCCAGCCAGGGCCATGTATCACTTTCAAAGAGGTGTCTGTGGGTCCATCTCCGTATCATTCCAGCGGCCCACCACCCCCGCCTTGGCTTGTTGAGGCTCCCCTTGGTATGCCTGGCACGCTCAGTTTGATATGTGTGTGTGTGTTCTCAAAGATGCACTTTGAAGTCCCGTGTGTGTGTGTGTGTGTGTGTGTGTGTGTGTGTGTGTGTGTGTGTGTGTGTGTGTGTGTGTGTGTGTGTGTGTGTGTGTGTGTGTGTGTGTGTGTGTGTGTGTTGTTAAAGGCACATTTTCAGTAAGTCCTCTGTGTTAGTATAAGGTTTTGCAATTAGTTTTTATACAGTTTAATTGTTGTTCGGTGTATATGAAGCTAAGAAAACACTTACAGGGGACCTTCCAGGGTGCGGTTAAGGTGGGATACTTAATGTGAAGTAACTGAATATTAAATTCAGTTAGTTAAAGGATTTTCTGTATTGATTGGGTTATTTTCAGCGCACATACAATAAGATAATTATGGTTGCATAAAGCAGGAAACTATAGAACTTTATCACAAGATATTTTGCTGTACCATTTACACTGTACAGCTGTAATTTTCAGTGTGTATTAAGCCATTGTGAGCATTGATTAAATAACACAGTGAGAAGGACGGCTTTGAATGGAAGATGGTTGGCATCACCTGCCCATCCAATCTTCAGTGTATTAAGAGGAGGTTAGTGTAATATAAACTGTCTCTCTAAATGCTAGTTCAACCCCCGTAACATTTGTTTTCTTTAACTAACGTTAGACTCTCACTCACAGAAGGGCTGGGAAAAATGGCCGTAGAACAATATTGTGATATTTGTAGGCCATATCACTTTTGCTAGGACTGTGCACAAAATCAAATATCAGGATATTTTGACCAAATACCTCAATATCAATACTGTGACTATTGCTTTCACAGAATACAAACACAATGAGGTTTTTGATCAACAATCATTAGTAATGTGGACATAAGGACTAAGTAGGTGAAGAAAAGTATTAGAACAAGTTGAACAGTCTGTTACGTTCAGAAAATGACATGGCTTTGCTGTAAGGCAGCCTTTAAAACCAGGAAAAGATTAAATTTATGTTATTTATAACCAAATAAAGATATTCAAAATCTAACACCATATATAGCCTTGTTGCCCAGCACTGACTGTTACACTGTTCGCTTTACATTAAATGTAAATCAGTTTTACTTTTATACTTAAAATGTTTTGATTTTCAAACTGCAACATGAAATCCCCTTAAAAAAAGTTTCTGTAAGTGGTTGTAAAGCAAAGATAGCTGGATCATTGATAGATGAAAAAAGGTCTCCCAGTTGCACTAGTTGCATGTAAATAGAGCTGTAGATCTCTGCTTTCTTCTTGTTGAGTTGTCAAAAATGTTGAATGGATGTCTCAGGCCATAGAAATAGCACAAGAATTCTCAAATCAAGAGGCATTCTCCTTGAAACTCTGTGCATGTGAGTGTGTGTAAACCTACAAGTGTGTTGGCTGTTGTTGAAAAGGAGAACAGATTGATGAAGAGCATCGGGAGGCCTGAACGAGTGCGGCCGCCTGTCTGCAAGTGTCACAGCACGCCTCTGCCTGTGTGATGCGTTGCAAATGTCCAGTTTGCCAGTGTGGGTATCAGGGGGCCTCTCCTTAATTGCATGGCTGACAGCCACCGCCTTTCAAACACGAATACACACGCTCCTCGACCGGCTCAAAGACCCTTTTTAAAAAGCCTCCCTCCCTTTGACGAACCGAGCGGCATGCATGTCATCTGTCCTCGCCGTCGTCTGAACCTCCCGGCCCTTCAGCTCCGGTGTCATCTGTTGGAGGCACGCTCCCCGGGCGTCGGTACGACACTGTGTCACTCCACACAGGGCTTGACTCCGGCCAGGGTCGCGGTCAGGCCTCCGGGCTGTGACAGCAGTCAGGTGCTGTAAATGGCTGTCCGAGCTGACAGACAGATCATCCTCCGTCCCTGCCGCCTCCAGTCAGTTCAATCAGTCTGCATATCTGGCTCCTCTTGATATAGTTAAGATGCATTTGCTATATGAGGGAATCTCTAAATTCGCGTGTTGTTTGTGTTGTTCTAAAAGCCAGTGGCACTTTGGTCCCATTTAGTTTTCTTCCATCTGTTCTTTTCTTCAGTGCAGAGGAATGTGTAAATTTCACGGTGTATCAGCTCACTAAAACTCATATTAAAGCATGGCCTTCTGCACCTCTTTGACCGAGTTACTTATACACTTAATCATAACAGTGGAAGACAGACCTGTTTTTTTTGTTTGTTTTTGTTTGAGCTTAAAAAATGAACTGTATTAACTTCTCTGAGAAACAATGACCCCCAGCAGCCTTGTACGGAGATACTCTTGTGCTTAAGAGATGACTGGCATCAGTATTCTCATTAACTGTTCAGAAGTCTATTTATTGGCATTTTGGCCCTCAGGTTAAGGTTAGGATTTGGAGTGTGTAAGCTGATGCTGGATGTTTGCCTTGGCCCTGACCTGTATGGAGAATCTTCAACTACTGCTGTCTAAACACAGGTTGGAGGGTCTGTCGAAAGATGAGTAATATGCTGATTGACACGGATGGGCACGTATCTTCTGAGTCGTGTGAAATTTAAAGTAGATTCTTGACTGTTTGACTGAATGCTTCCTTTTAAAATTGTAAGGACTAGGCGTTAACCCTAAGGACTGTATTGAGATAGAGAACAACGTTGTTGTATTGCTGCAGTGATTCAAACATTTGGTGGCATAATTGATATTATCGATAGCTAATTTAAGTTGTGGGAGAATTAATGACAACTGCTGTGTAAACAGATGTAGGGCCAAACAGTAGAAGGAAATGTGAAAGGAAAGGGAGGGGTTGGGGGCGGGGGGGTCAGTGAGGAGGTATTTCTGGACTGTTATTTCACATGGCGAGGCTGTAGGGAAGACTTAAGGCAGGATATATCACTTAAACCCTACCACGCGCCTTAGCATAGCGCTGCGCTCTTCGCAAGGCCGCTGCCAGACGCTCAGCCAGTTTTCCTGTGCAGCGGGTCCATCCTCAGTTAGGATCAACCATAATGAATAGAGGATACACAAGAAGCTCGCTAATCCACAACCATCAGCCACGAAGGTCGTTCAGGCCTGCAAAATGATCAGATTGTTGAGATTATCTACTTTAAGTGGTCATGAAAATACTATCGAATAGATCTGTGAAGTGCTGATGAAAGAGGAGCTGAGAATGTGACATTCGAAGTCGGGTTTAATTTTGTTAAGAGGCTTAATAAAGTTTACCATGGGTTGCAACATTTAGCCTATTTATTACAAATTACACACTCTGCATTTGTTAACCACCAAAAACCATTCAGTTGGGAGATAATATTTTCACTCAGGTCCGGTTGCAGTAGTTTTTGTGTAATCCTGCTGACAAACCAACCAGAGATTTCCACTAAACCTGGGTGGAGGATGGGTCTGAGACCAGAACCTTTTTAACCTTTGGTGTAGATCCAAGTAAAGTGACAGATCCAGGAACTTTGTCCTACTTTCTCTATCATGACATTTTTGTCAGTTTCTCAGAAAATGCATTGATCTTGTTGTAAAAAAAAAAATCGAGCGTATTTAGGTAACTGGTATCTGTAAGTGAGTATGCACTCTACTGCCATACTACTTAGATTTTTTGTTTTATTGCTGTGGCAGGCACCTACCATTGAGTATTTAAAGTGTATTAGATACCTTTCAAAGTTGCCTCTGAGTACACAAAGAGACAGGGGAAACTTTAAATGAAATGGGAACTGAATACTATGTAGAAAGATGGGACATATTAATTAATAATAAAGTGTGTGTGTGTGTGTGTGTGTGTGTGTGTGTGTGTGTGTGTGTATTGCAATGGTCTTGAACTATATCATATTTACAATTCAGTTAAGAAAGAGTGGAAACACACTGTCGTGATTCTTTTAAGCCAAACTGCGTGTACACAGATGTCAATTGTTCGGTCCATTTCTTTGCCTCAGAATGAAACGGTATAAAAAGTGTGAGTTTTGCTATGAAATTTAGTACTGAAATGTATGGTCCTGACCCAAGATGATGGATCTCACTGCCTTTGGTGATCTTTTGGTTTTTCTTCTTGAGGAGTCTAATGTGTAGCATGCAGTCTAATGTCTTTACAAATATTTTATAGATATAATTTATAGATTACGTGTAGGGCTGCAAAATGTGGTAATGTTCTGACAGAACTGAAGACAGAAATAAGTCAGAATTCTAAGTAATAAGTCAGAACTCCTTATTTTTCTTGCTTGTTTTTACAAATACCCTAATCATCCTCCATAGATAAACGATTAGTGGGAGTGATACTTTTGCATCACAATTTTCATTCTTTCTAGGGAATGAAAGAAAAATCATGATGAGGTGGCACATTTTGGAGTCTGTATCAACCAGTCATGTTTTTTTACATCTGGCTAACAAGATTTGTAAGTCAGGACATCTCTGACACACTACAGAATTTCATTACATTCTGTAGTGTCACCAAGTTTACCTTTGTCAACGAACAACAGTTTCAGCAAATTGGATCTTACACTACTACACTACTTCGCCATTGTCATCATTTTAATATTTTTGATTAATTGTGCAGCCCAGATTCTTTTGGTGATACTGACTTTTCAACTACGACCATCACAAAAAATCACAGATGGGCACAAAATTGAGCACAAAATTTTCTGAATCAAGTCAAAATTTTATTTTGATCAGCTGCCCAAACTAAAACTAAAGACAGTCCTATCAGCCTCAGCTGTACTGTTAACTGCTAGTTAGAAACAGGCTAACAGGCCAACTAAAACACAGAACATAGTAAACATTATTCCTGCTAAATGTTAGCATGTTTGTGTTGTCATTTTGTGTGTGTTGATGCTGACGTTAGCATTTATCAAAGTACAGCTATGTATAGCCTCACAGAGCTGCGAGCATGGTTGCTGACTTTTATTCCTGCTAATAGAAGGGTGGTGACAAAGAGACACAAATCAAATCTGTAAAGGCGCTGACTAAGCTGTCTGAAAATCTTGTTGGAGTATAATTAATAGCTAGTCAATCTTTGTTAGCATGTGGTAGCAAAATGAGCAAACCCTTAAAGACGATGAAAAGAAAATGTTGTTGACATATTGTTGTTTGGTTTTGTGGTGCACATAATTCATCCTCTCTTGTATATCCAGAAAGGCTCAGCCCACATTTGCTGTTTTGTAGTCATGTGGTTAGTTTATGCTTAGCAACGCTCACTGAATTATAGCCCATGAAGGAAAGAATTATGTTTTTTTATTACAGCTATGTTCCCCCTGACGCTTTGAAGAAGAGAGCATCCACTGATGCACAGTACCTGGGCTAAGGTTCACATGCTACACCATAAATTCTGGGCTGCCAGGTGTCTGTCACTGATGTGGAGCTGATAATAGTCTGCTTGCTTTGCTCACAATAAATAGCATCAGGGCAGAACATTAATCTTGAAATTCTGGTTGTTTCAGCCAAAGGAACTGGTGGATCAGACAAACTTACCAGCAGCAGCTTTACTGGCATTTGACCGCTGGCTGCTGTTAATTACAGTATTACAATCAGTGTTAATGTGTCCGCCTGGCTGCGAATTTGGCAAATGTGTGTGAGAACCAGGGATGTGTGAATCTTCACTCGTGTTTGATTGAGCCTCTTGCGGTCAGTACATTTGGTGTGTGTTAGGCCTGTCGATTGTGTTACTGTGTGTGTGCGCCTGCTTATCTGTCAGTCCGTCTTGTCTTTCCAGTGGAAAATTGACGTGTCACATTAGTTATTCTTGAGCCTGCTGGAAGGGTTGAGATAGTAGCAGGTGATGTCTTTTAAAAACCCACCAAACCACAGCCACATGTCCTAGTCACTCCGCGCACATTACTCATCCTGGAGGCATGTACACCGCACACACACACACACACACACACACACACACTCACACTCACATGCGGTCTATCTTTTCCTTTTTTTGAAGCGGAGTAGATAGCATGGTAAATTCACTTGTCAACTCAGCGAGTACATTTTTCTCAGAATCGAGAGCTTGAACTCAAACTAAGTGAACACTTTATAATCAGAGAAGCAGTTTAAACTGTCAGCTCAAACCCAGGAACAAGACCAGAAAACATGAGCACCATAGACCATGATCTGAACACAGTCCCTCCAAGTCTCAAATATGACATGTATTCTAGGTGTACATTTCTACTGATATTTTTTTTTTTTTTAAATGTTTGATAAATATTCTTGAAGTTGATGAAACTTGTTTTCCCCTGATGTAGATCATTTTTTTAATCTTAATGGTGTCACAGAATGTCAAACCCAGTTTACGTCTCTGTCCGGCTGTGTAAAATAGTTGAAGTAGCTGTGTAGTTATCATTCCTGAGGTCTCTTGTGAGTTTGACTCAGTCATATGATCTTTAGGAGGGTTTGTACAACCTCTGTCACTGAGGTGGTCCCTCCCTGCGGAGACGGCCTCCGTCTGCAGGACTTGGTTGTTCAGTCCCACTTGTTGCAGGATCCAAAATCTACCCACTGCTCATTTCTTCTCTTGTGCCTCTCTTTGTCCTCGTGTTACATTTGTCTGTCTTGTGACAAAGGGTTTTGCAAGATAAAAGCGAGCTATGTGAAGTATTTATTTAGTTTTTTGCAATCGGCATCAAGATTCACACTAAAGTTAGAGTTCAGTAGTACTTTATTGCAAGTGAAAGAGGGAAACAAACCAAGGTTTAAAAAAAAGAAACTCAGGATGTTTTTACAGTAACAAAAAGTTCCACCCTGGCATGAAAAAAATAAACATGAACTCGTCATACTGCAGCACCCTCCTCACTTATTCCGATCTCTTTCTCATTCCTTCTCGCTTCAGAAAGGTTCAGTTAGAGGTCTTCTGCCTCACCACGACTATTTTTAACGAGGCCTTAAAGCCAAGCGCTGGACACATACACACATACACACACACACACACTCACAATCTCACAGACCTTAGACAGGTGCCAACTTTTGTGCCGAAAAGTGTGGTGTGTTGTGGTGGGGTGTGTGCATGGGGAGTGACTGTGGGCTGGTGTCAGAGGAATGTGTGACCTCGCCGGCCTCTGCCGCCGTTTGGCTTTGATCAAACATTCCTCTAGAAGTTTCCTCCTTCTGCTGTCACAGAGCCACGGGCCAGTGATACGGCTCTGTGTGTGTGTGTGTGTGTGTGTGTGTGTGTGTGTGTGTGTGTGTGTGTGTGTGTGTGTGTTTTTATGTGTGTTTTTATGTGTGTTTTTATGTGTTTTGTGTGTGTGTGTGTGTGGATGATAGATGACAGAGGAGGGTGTCATTTTCTGTTATTTCTATTTTTCAAGCTAAAGGAAACTCTTTCAGTCTAGAATATTGAAAGCCTACACAGATAACTTATTATTGTTATTATTATTATTATTATTATTATTATTATTATTATTATTATTATTATGGGCTGTGGTAGAAGAACTCCTCTTCCATCTTCCAGTGGTTGGCCATTACAAACTGACATAAAACAAATGTGCTTTGAATCTGAGCCGAATAATTCATCCATAGTTGGTCAAAAGATTTTGTGTTGCACCTATTTTGATAAGCAATTAATCCTCTTTTATTGAGACTCAGATGAGGGATTATTGTGCCCTTTTCACACTGGATAGAAAACACACCAACACCTGCCAACAACTGGCTTTTGCCCTTAATGTCATTTGTTCATTCACTTCCGCTTCAACTGACTCTGCAGTAGTCATAGATGTTTATCAGCTCCAGCTCAGATTGGCTGTGATGTGATCACAACACCTGGGTGGACACTAATTTTCTCCACTCGTCAGGCGTGACGCTGTGATGTGTGTGTATAATAATAATTATATATATAATTAATATATAAATAAACATTATATTATATAATTGTTCATACTTTCCCAAACATTTCTGTTGAGCTTGAAAAAGAGACTGAAGTTAAAGATAGTAAAAAAGTAAAAGTAAGTCCTTGTCACTACACAGCTTATAACTGTGCATGTGTGACTCTCAACAGAGATGAGAAAGAAAAAGCTAAGCTTGTCTCCTGGTAATGTGAAATATGTCAATTGCCTGTTTTTTAGCAGGTTTACCCATGTTAAAAAAAAAACTATACCAGCTATAATTTTGATGTAAAAGTGGTATTAGAGAGTGGCTAAGAAGAGAGAATTTTGATTGTTTGGTTGTTCTCTTGTGAGGTAAAAGTGAAGAGAGATTGTCTGTTTATAACGTCAGGAAAAAAGTGACTTTCCAGAGAAGCAAATTTGGACAAAAACGTTGAAAAATAACCTCATGTGTTGATCTTTTGGATATATTTATTTGTAATGCAAATCTGCTGACTTGTTTCAGTATTCGTTAAGATGCTTTGATTGAGGTGTGTGTGTGTGTGTGTGTGTGTGTGTGTGTGTGTGTGTGTGTGTGTGTGTGTGTGTGTGTGTGTGTGTGTGTGTGTGTGTGTGTGTGTGTGTGTAAAGAAGAAATGAGAAAATCCTGGTGTGGGAGAGTAGAAGGAGCTGTAACGAGGATTGTTCTCAGTGAGCTCAGGAAAAGGCACGCTGTGGGTGTGTTTGGGAGACTTGAATGAGGACAGGAAGCGTTGTGGCTGTGTGAAGAGAAAGTGTGTGTTGTGGGTTTGTGAAAAAAAGCTTGTTGTGGGTGCAGAGAAAGTCTTAAATAAGGAGACTGTGTGTGTGTTGTGGGGGCACGGAGAAAGAGAGACTTGTTTGGGAGGAAGGAGCAAAGGGACGTTTGGAAAGCTGTTAAGATGAAAAGGTTTTTATAGTTTTTAAACAGTGTGGTTGTGTTGTGGGTTTGGACAATGTTTTAAATCAGGAGAAAGTTTTGTGTGTAGTCAAGGAGAGACAGCATCTTGTTAGGATAAAGAAAAAGACATTTGGAAAGTGGCCTAGAGGGAAAATGGTGTTAGTAGTCAAAAGAGAAAAGTTTGTGATTGTAGTCTTAGGTGAAGAATGTGTGCTACAGGGCAAAGAGACCGTCTTGCTTTGGTCTTGGAAAGCACTCGGGAGACGGGACGTAGTGATTGGCCAACAGAAGGGAAAGGGGGTGTTTCAGGGCAGTAAGGAGTCTTAAGGACGTCTTGTAGAGGAGTGGACAAAGAGGCAACACAGAGTCTCGATTGGCTGCAGTGAGAGTGTGTCTTGAGGAAGCAGAGGAGAGAAATCTGAGTGTGCACAGCGAAGGAGTGCTGGTAGGAAGGGAGGTGAAGAAGAGGACAAGAAGAGAAGAGGGTGAAGACCGGAACGAGGCAAAGAGTTGGGGGGAAAAGGGAAAACAGAGGCAGGAGGAGAGGAAAAGTGGGCAAGAGGGTGAGAAAGAAGGCAAGGTTTTGTTTGTGGGTGAACACTGTGGCAGATGAAGAGCTGACGAGGTAGAAAGAGAAGAAAGGGAGGACAAGACAAAAAAGCAACCACAGAGGGGAGGGTGAGAAAATAAAAAAAAGAAATATTTTGTGGAATTGAGATTAACAGAGTTAATGAGAGGGAGAGCTGGCTAACAAGCTTCTGCTGCCAGACACACGAAACCAAAGACTCACACACAGAGACCAAAATACCCATTGAGAGGGAGGTTAGTGACAGGAGCTGGTGTTTTTGAGTGTGCCGCTCCTCCTCTTCCTCCTCCTCCTCCTCCTCTTCATGCTGGTGTTGGCCTTAACTGTAGTCGGGTCACTGGGGCGCCACTACATCGCCATGTTTGAGGCCACACAGAACGTCACGCTCAAGCCCACGGAGTCCTGGAGGGAAGCACTGCTGGACACCCGCGTCATGGACCTCTTCTTCACAGTGAGTAGCCCTCCATCACTGATGTGTTCATCCATCTGTCTTGCGTTGCATAATTCACACCTTAGAATTCTTACAGCTTGTTTGAATGTTTAGTTTTTGGTTTCTCATCCAAAGTCCAGGCCTTCATGTCTCACATATTTCCATTAGAGTTTCCTTGTGTCCTGCTTTACCCTCTCTACATCTTCTTCTTCTTTTTCCATTTTGTTCCTGACCTTAAGATGGTGGGTTATTTAAAATAAACAAAGAGAGACAGTTTGACTTTTCATGTTGGGCAGAGAACTCTCACTTGACCTCGTCTTTTTGGAGCACACTGAGTTTTTACTAGTTCCGCGGGTTTTTCGGACGCACCATTAAATTGATTTATGGGTCCTTTGCAGTAGGGTTGTGTTATTGTTTTACTGTCCAGAGGACTGGCCAGTAAAGCGAATGTGTATTTTTGTGCAGTGACTGACTTGGTTGTTTAAAGAGGCAGCCCACGCTGGTTAAGCCAACAGCGTGGAAGAGGAGTGTGGAACAAACGGGTCAGCTGGTCTTCCATCCAGACCGTCTGGCTGCCCATCGCCAAATACTGCTCCACTGCTCTGCCTCTCAGCTGCCTACTGCCATTTACTGATCCCCTCCCTTAGCCTTTTACCTGTTTCACCACCACCTACATGACTCTGCAGCTACACCCTGTCACTGTCACACCACACTAACCTTATTCTACAAACTGCATGCACATTAAATGCACATGCTCACTTAGCCCTTTGTGCCCTGACACACTAAGCATCAAATAGCGATGGGCATTGTCTACTTGTTGTATGATTCAGCATGCTGAGAGGTGATTTTGCTTAGCTTAATGAATCAGGGATTTGTGCATTATCTTACTATCATTTAATATTCAGTTTATATTCTGGGTAGATTTCCTTGAAGATCATCGGTCACTTGCTATTGGTCATAATCTTGAAGACACATACAGGTGCTGGAATTCCTTGAAAGCACTTGAATTTCAGTGTGTTGTCGAGGATTAGAAATTGTTAGGAGCAATGGAAATTGCTTGGAATTTGAACTACTTTGAAAATACGTGGCTCAGTCAGATTATAGAGTGGCAATTCTACTTCCAGACAGGTGACACATTTTTACACCATGAAACTTTTATGTCTTTTTCTTTAATCTGTCAGCCTGCAGTAGAATGCTATCACAGAACAAAATGTTGGTTGATGAAGTTAGATAATAATTTTGAGCATATTCATATAGGAAAAAAATGCGATTTACCACAGCTACAATGTGCTAGAAAGCGTAATATGCCTATTGGAAATGCTTGAAAAGTGGTTTACTTAGACTTGACGGGAAAAGATGTAGGAAGCCGGAGTCTTTGAAAGGACAAGTAAAACCATGATCAGAACTAAAGAGTCTTTTCTGACAACGTTTGTTTGAAGTCGTCTTGGTATTGCTTCTTTTACCCTGAGAGGTAAAATAAGTGCTTTGAATGGCTGTTCAATTTGTAATAGATTTATCCAAAAATTACAACCTAGTCGATGGCTGTGAAACTGTTTTTTGCTCATTTACAAAAGCTCACTGGCTGGATTAGTGCTTGTTATCCAACACCGGGTCATTTTATGAGAAAGTAGTGATGCATGATGAGTTCTTTGATTTGTGATAATTCTTTTCAGGTTTTTCATGTCTGTTGTTAAAGACCTTGAAGACCCATTTCACTAATTTTGTCCTGAGCTATTTTGAATTTCTGTTTCCTTTTAATACTTAGTGACCTGATTGTATCTTTTCACTTTGGATTATGCAGACACATAAAAGACTAACTTTAGGTGAAAGCTTTTCCTTTGAATATGGAAACATACTGTACAGTTATTCAGTATTTTCAATAGAATCGCCTTTAGGGATGAAAATCAAGAACCAGCTTGGAATTGTCATCTGAATCATATGCCTTCGAGGTCATCAATTCCTTTTACCAATGCCAGCATGTTTTTATTGACAGAAGTTATGATGTCAAATTTAGAGCCTGACCAATACATCAGTATGCTGATATTGGCCTATATATTAGTCTTGGTGTATATGTTGTCAATATTGGCCAATATGAGTATAACTGTAATTATACTTGGGTTAATTTGTAATTATTACATTTTGCGTGAAATTTATATTTTCAGTGCACTCATGTCATTTTGGCCCAAGTGTGACATTAAGCTGTATAATATCCTTCCCTAAATTACATATTTTTCTCGCAGGTGTCTGAGAACGACATTTTAGGGATCATTGCAAAAATAATTTGAGTATTGGCCGATAAATTGATATCAGAAGTTTTTACTCACTAATATCGATGTTGGCCCCAAAAACTGCAAATCATCAGGCTCTAGCAAACTCAATTCTACACTGCTATGAAACTTACAACAAGGTGTCATGGCTGCGAGGGAGAAATGGTTCAATAAAATGAACTATGCTAATTTAATCACATACATGCATCATCTCTTTCCCTAATCACAGTGTAGAAACAGAGCAAAAAAGAGTCGACACTATTTATTTGAAAATTACATTAACTTTCACAACAACTTTGAATGAGTTACTGTTTTGATTAAGTACTTTCAGAGTGACATTATTTTAAAAAACATAACAAGTTGTAGCTGTTTTGTTTTACAATCTGCAGCTGTTGATTTGCAGTTTTTACGATCTCTGTGACTGATACAAATCCTTCTTTTCTATTTTCATGCACCTGAAAAAGTTTTCCGTCTGATTGTCATGACTTTGTACACAAAGCAATCACAGATAACTATAATTGTCACTTAACAGTGACTGTAATCAGAGGCTTGTTATACGAAGCACACATGCCTAATCAGGGATTTGATTGGCCAGTTGCGGCAGTTTGACATGAATAAAAATGTTTGTCATTTTTCAGTTGGTTCTCTTTGCTGCTGGAATCTGCAGGATGTGTTTTGTGTTGGTTTCAGTTTTCATGCCTCAGCCTCATCTCCCGCTCTGGTATTTCTAGTAGCTCAACTGTTTGTTATTGTAAGGCGGCTGTGGCACTGTCAGCTGTCTGTGTGCATCTATGTGTGTGTGAGTGTGTTGCAGCATCCTCCTGCTTGTGCCGTGTATTTTAGTGTGTGTTGGTGCATATCGTCTCTGTGGGATTGTGTCAATTTGAGTTTGTAGTGTATGTTTGTGTGTCCGTGTGCATGGATCTGTGTGCGTGTGCGCGTGTGTGTGTTTTCGTTCAATTAAATGCGGTCCTCTGCTATCTCAGCTGCTGTCTCCCCTCAGCTGTGAGGGGTAACAGGCTGGCCAGAGTAAGTGCCTGTATGTGTGTGTAGAGGGGGCACTCAGAGACACGCGCCATCAGGGTCACAGTCCACAACAGACCGGTTGCAGGATTAGAGCCTGGCCCCAGGATTAGGGGCCCCTGTTAACAACCACAGTTACCCACCCATCACACACACACACACACACACACACACACACACACACACACACACACACACACACACACACACACTCATCACTGTGGTGAGGGTCTCTGGGGAGTCTTGTTCCTCTGTGGGTGGGTGTCTGTCAGACTCCTATTAACTGGCTCCAGGGCTCCATCACTGATCGGTGAGTTAACAGGAGGCTGCTGTCAGTTTGTTCAGTCTGGAGTTTTGGTTGGTGGTCAGAGACTTCTCATCATGCAAGGCTGCAACCGCTGATTATTTGCATTGTAGATTATTCTGTTGTTGATTCTCCCAGTTAATTGATTAGTTGTTTGGCCTATAAAATAATTGTCACGGTGCTGGAAATAACTAACTGTGATACAATACCTCAAAATATATCGATCTTCAATACTATGTTCTATACCACTGGGAAAACTTAACATGTTAGATTTAGCTTGACACTTAGATACAACTTCTCTTTTCCTGATTGGTAGCATAGAGCAGCAGAATGACTGTACGAAGCATTAGATGCAATTCTGTCATCATTTTTAAAGTGAAAATTCTTTATATTAAGCCCCTAAAGATAATGTTCATATGTCAAGTCGCTGTCTGAGAGAAGAGATTAGCAGAAATCTAATAGTGAAAATTGTCAATCAGTGTTTTCCAAAGTCCAAGACCTGTTCACCTTAAGAAACTGGAGTAAAGAAACCATTATTTGCGATGTTTTGACGTCCATTTTTACAACTTCTACGATTGTGTGACATATTTTCTGTCCAGCTACACAATACAATTTTTTTTTTTAATCAGAATTATCAGTTTTTGTTCTTTTAATTAGACAACTGAAAGTAATGTTGAGATTATAGAAAAGTGATGGGGTATGACATTCTAAACACCTTCCCAGCTGGATACGACTGGAGATGTTGTGTTTCATGGTCAGTACCTTAAACCTCAGGCCCCAAGGCTGTTGTAGCAATATTGCCACCTCTCCAGATATCAGCATATACGCTGGTGAGTACAACGTCATAGCAGATAGAAATTATGGGAAAACTATGAGAATAAGAAGTTGCAACGAACATTTACTTAAGAGGATTTTTAAAAAGTGGGGGCGCTATGTAGGTAAATTTGGCAGTAGAATATCTGAAGCAATAGCCTACACTCCTGTAACCATCAAGGTGTTTTAGGTTTTAAATATCAGACATCATTAAAGTCAATAGGGTGACTTGGGTCGGTCTGAGGGTTCATTGATAATAATTGCAATTGATCTACAAATCAGTGAAAAAAAACACAGTAGCCAGATCAGTATTAATAGCTATGGGTCTGGACCAGCCGTGAGGTAGGGATGTCCCTGCCGACTGATGGGACAAACACATATTTTGAAAGTCGGCTCAATAAGTATGCGATGTGTAGCCGCCATTTTGTTGCCGAAGAGAAGCTTAATCTGCCAAAATGTCATTCCGGTCCCCAAGGTTTTTGTGGAAAAGCATTCATCGCTTTTCCACTTCAGCTGGTGACAGCTACAGCTCTGAGATTCAGGGACTGATGGAAGATGGATGGATAAATTGAGGAGGGGAAGGGCAGAAAATTGGAAGAGAATGAAAGAAAGAGTTGAGAACAAGGGAAATGTAAGAGAAAGCCAGGAGGCTATAAAACAAGAGGTGCAGGTATGGAGGGGCATGTTAAAAAAGAAATGGAACAGAGAAATACAGTTCAGACACAGAGTGAAACATGGATGCAATTTGCAGGAGAGTGAGAGGTTTGGGGATAAATGTGCCGTGGTAGATTGAAAAGGAAGAAGACCCTGGTGATTGTTGGCCTCCTTCAAACGAACCCTCTACACTTTTGTCGATTTAACACCTCATGGCCGCCATGCACACTCTCCAACAACAAAAAAAGGAAGAAGAAAAGTAGAGTGCACAACAAAGCACGAAAACTGAAGCGTCTGTAATTTTGGCTTCAGATGTGTGTTTTAGTCTGTTTGTGTTTCTCTGGGTTTTAAGTTTCTGTTTGCCTTTGAATGATTAGAGAGCTCTGTGAAATTGTGATTTAGTGTGTGCTCACATGCAAACACACACACACACACACTCTTCCAAGACTTTTGGTAACATCTGAACATCTGGTTTATTTCATGGCATCAAATGGGCATGTACACATACACACTGCAGTAACTGCAAATACACGTATTCAAAACCAGCCACACTGTACATTCTGTTGCACTCTTTGTTCGTAAAAAGTAATACATGTCTGCTCATCTATAAGTAAAAAGATTGATTTCCCCTTTCACATACAAGTATTTCCCTTTGATGTGTCCATTATCAGGAATTAATGGACAACATGGAGGCCAGAGCTGTCCACTGCACAGCTAACTCCATTAATTCCTAATAAAGGACACCTTGAAAGGCATTTTCCCGCTTATACCATGGCCACTTGCCAAAGGAAAAAAAAACCATTAAGACTAGTATGTATTTTTTACTTGTTTAGCAATCAAAGTATAAAGGTTTTCACAAGTAGTAACTCCCCCTTGGCAACACCTGAGAGTTTGACTGATTGCAAAAAAATTGAACCCTTTTGCTCAGTTGTTAGTCAGTATGCAAACATAATGCGAGAAAGATTAAAAGTCAGTAATATTGCGTAAGGTCGACAAACAGTAAATGTAATTTTGCAGCATGTTAAACAACAAGACTAGCTAGCTAACCAACCATGTCACTGTTCCCAAATCAATCAATCAATAAAAAATAAAAAAAACTGGCTGAAGTAGTGAGTTGAGTAGCAAACAGAATGTTGGAGAATTGCTTCATACAGGCAGCAGTGTCTGTCAGCAATCAACATAGCGGCAGAGGCTTATGTTGTCATAATGTACCTGCCAAGAACATGGCAAAAGTGGAGAGACTGTGAGTTCAGTGGTGGTCCGTCAGGCCATTAAATACATGCGACTTTTCTTCTTTCATTTTTTTCTCTTTACCAATTAGAGAAATTGACAATGAACGTAATTTCAAGCAATGATTGGATGCGCACAGTTGTTCAAACTACTTTTTCGTGTCCTATGGTCATCTCACTTTAACTATTGGCAACACTGCCCCTAACAATTATAGGTGGTACTGTGCCGTTTCATCTGTCTCTGCAACCTTTTTAGAAAACATGCTCAAATACAGACGAAATGAACTGAGGGCTCCGACTGAACACGTATAGGTGAACATACGTGAGCCCTTAAACACAAACAGGCACCTTTCTTTTGAAGAAGACGAGATGAAACAACCTCATTGTTGTGTTTTTTCCTCTGCACTACGGGAGGTAGCTGCCTTTGCGTTGCGTTGGAATGTAGGGCTTTGAATAAATATGACAATGGCAATAACACAACTATAACCCAAACCTCATTTTAAAATAACCCAAACAAATAAGTCTTAAACCTAAAAGTGTCCTTCAACACAGTGAGAATTCACCAAAATGTCCTCACTTTCCAAAAATGTCCTCACTCTCAAGGTCTTAGACTCGAGCATGACATCATATACTGTCTAACTATAAAAATCTAACGTAAGAGATTTCTCATGTTTTGTATTGCCCGTTGCCGGTTTTATTGCAAGTGGTGACTAACCACTTTAATGGCACTATTGAAGCATTGTTAGTGTGATAAAATACACAATTCTTTTCCAAAACTAGTGAATGCAATATTGAAAACACCATTGCTGCTTTTTTTGTCTTTTAATACTTGAATCCCAATTTGCATTTCAAGAAAATGAATTCTATGATGATATATATCGCCATTGTGTAATACAATTACACATTGCTATAGAAGCCTCCCCCTAGTCCTCACAAATATAGAAGTACAAGAATGCACACGGTGAAGCATTTCGTGTTTACCCCGTAAACACAATCAGTGTGGAGCACAGGGACTGATGAGGCTGCAGCAGAGGCTGGTTCTCTTCCGACTGGGCCTGCAGGCAGACAGTAACCCAATCTGAGAGAGGGAGAGAGAGCGTGATGGTGGAAAGAGCATGCGAAAGACAATAAGTTGGAAGCACAGTGTTGATTTAAAAAAACAGAAAGATGAGCCTCTGAGCCCCCCGAGGAAACAGACACCAGGCTTTGTCTCCTTCTATAAATATCATTCCTCATTCCCCCTCCCTTTCTCTTTCTCCCGCTCCCCTCTACTCTCTTCCTCTCTCCTCTTCTATCTGTAAGCTCTCTCTCATCTCCTCCATCATTTTCCCTTCTTCCCCCTCACTTTATTGTCTACTTGTCTTTCTTCTTCTCTCAGTTTTTTTCTCATTATAGCCTTTTCTCTTCGCTTGACTCTCGTCTTCATTACCTCATTGCCCTTTGTTTTCTCCGCAGTTATATTCCTTCTCCTTAATAGGGCTGGCTATTGAACCACAATACTTATTTGGTACAGACCAAAATGTGTCTGCAGAAAGGCTGGCGTTCAACAGAATTTTATTGAATCTGAATCCAGCATCAGTTCTGCTTGTTAAATCCTCACTTATTCAAATCCCTCATCAAATGTTTTTGTGGTTAGTGTAGGGCAGGGTCGTATATCAATATTATATTGTTTTAAGACTATATGTGGTCTTAGACTTTGGATATCGTCATATTGTGATGTGTCACACGTATCGTATTTTCCTGGTTTTGAAAGCTGCATTGCAGTAATGTGATGTCATTTTCGGAACTTCCCAGACTGTTACCTGTTCTAATGCTTACCTTTACTGACTTCGTTTTTATAACCACATTACTGATGACTATAATTGGTTCATACTTAAATATTTAGCCCATCAATTTTGTTGCAACATGGATATCCAAGTATTTTATATTTGATTGATTTTTCCTTGTCTAAGCTAGTGGTGTCACATTATTGCAATATTCACAATAACGTGATATTAAAAGATTAAATATTTAGATTGTGTTATAGTACTCATATGATAGTATTGTGTGAATAATCCAGGGATGATGTTGGGCTTTGAGCATCTGGTTGCCTTCTCGTTAGTAGTTGTGTCGTTGTTCTTTTTGTATGCTTTTTTTACAGTTATGGTTACAGACTCTTTCCACCTCCCTACACTTGCATTTTGAAAACACCCAGCAGAGTTAAAGATTTGATTGCTAGCACTTTTCAACTTTTCAAATTCTTTAAGATATCGTAATATTATTGCTATTGTGAATTTGTTTGGCCACAATAACTGTGTAGTGAAACTCTGATATTTTGAAAGCCCCAGTCCAAGTGTTTATTCAAGGTGTTCATTCATTCATTTATTTATTTATTTTGCTCAGACAGCAGATATACCGCAGTCTAATTAATGCAGACAAGCTCTTGCAGAATGAAGATGAGATAAGCGTCAAAGTTGATTAGATATGTATGTGACACACTGAAAGAACCGGCGTTCACTCCTTTCTTCTTGGAACATAGTTTTCATGATCTCCCATGATATTAACGCTAAACTGGGAGATTCTGAACTCTCACATTGAAAGGATGCAATCAGCTGTATTCTTTCACCAGAGAGGAAAAACACAGTCTATCCATGATCATAGATTAAAGTAACAGAGTTGTGTTTCCTCCTCTAATAAACCATTTATAGCAGTGCAGACACCAACTTGCAGAAAATGATGAGGGAATATCAGTTTATAAAGGACAGATGATATCACCTGCTGCTAGCGATAGAAAAGGATTTGAAAATAGTTTTGGAGCTTGGCTATTCTTTAGTTGAATGTATAAAAAATGTCAAGTACCTGACGTCAACACTGAGTAAAAGCAGCAACTGTTTTGATAATGTATAACTTCGCCTCAGCCATTCTTTAAGCAGTGAGTTAGATGGTTCCAGCTTTTCTTATCGTATATGATCGTAAAAATGATTAAAGATGGTTTATAAGACAAATCGAGGGATTTGTAGACATTAACGTTGGCTCTGGGAAGTAATAAAGAGGCTAGAAAATGTTTTGGACATTTTATAGGATGAATGAATTTGAGAAAAAATCGCCAGACTTGAAGTCATCTTTACTTATTATTATATTATATATTAAATTAAATGCAACAGAATGTTTATGTGAAAAAACTACTACTACTATTTCTAATGCTCAATATAGAAGGAATCCAACAAGACATTATCGTAGTGCGAGTGTTAAAAAAACCAAAAAGAACATTCAAAACACACCAAGCCCTACTCGGTTTCTATTTTCCTCCTCTCAGCTTCCTGGTACTCTGTTGGTATGAAGTCAGTCCACTGCCAAAACAAACCCTAATAAGCACCAAATTAACAAGAACAGCAACTAATACTCCACTGATACCAATGTCACTGATTAATCAGAGTGAAAAATCTGCTGTCATCTGAGCTGCGTGCCCAGAATTTTCCATATTGTTGTATCTTGTTCTCTTTCTTTCCATCAATCTATCCCACTCCACACACACATACACACACACACACACACACACACACACACACACACACACACACA
>CAEMYA010000106.1:2305632-2334690 GCA_903131615.1 Diplodus sargus
ACACACACGTTGTGTATCTCTAACTATAGTCTGACTCAAGGCGACTGACATAACTGGCATCGCATGGATCATTCACTGGTGCAGCTGCTTTTTCAGACCTCGCGCTGTTCAATCCTCTGGCATTGGACTACAGCTCCCACCCCTCCTTCTCCCTCTCTCTTGCTCACTCACCCGGCACCCCCCTCCTCCTTCCCCTCCTCTTGCTGAGCTCTTCCAGAGGATGACTTCACGCTCTGGAAGAGGGCAGTAGCAGCAGCAGCAAAGACTATGGTGGCTGCGCTACGTTAGCATCTGAGATCTCTTCCCGGCAAGCGTGGCTTACGACCAACCAGGCACCCCAGAGAGAGAAGAGAGGGGAGGAGTGGGGAGAGGCAGCGGGAAAGAATTTAGGGGGGAGGAAGTGAGAAGGGGAGAGGATTTGAGAGGAGGAGGAAGAAGCAACAAGGAGAGGGAGGTTGAAAGTTTGATTGCTTCTGCGATGGGGCCATGCGCTGGCATAGTGTGCGGAGCCGGTGAAGAGGCACTCAGTCTGGATTTAAGAGGATGACGGTTCAAGAGACGGGAGAAGAAGAAGAAGGAAGAGGAAAAGAGCTCGGGCTGGCTGAGAAGAGAGCCACAGCTCACAGGAAGAGGGCAGTTGAGCTCCAGACGTCTGCATAGTACCGTCAGTGGAAACCCATGTTGCTGAGAGGCTGTGATGACTCGCAGTGTTATTGCTGCTGCTACCTTGCTGTATGTGGGTATCTGTGTGTTCACAACTGAAAAGAACAATGACTCCTCTCTTGCTGGAGTGTAACAGCTCAGCACGGACAAACCCCGAAATCCCACAAGTAAACAGGAGCTCTGAACTGAGATGAGACTTAGCTGTTCAGATCTTTTCCATCAGGAGCCGGATCCTTCTACTCTGGGATTGATTGAGGCTGTCTGTGGGTACAGACGAGCTCCGTGATTTTTTGTCTTCAGACACTGTGACCCCGGTCTCAAACAGACGTGCTGAAAATCAATTCACCATTTTACCTTTCCTTTGCGGGTATTGGGTTACACAAGTAAGTATTTATCCTGTGTGGTATCAGCGGATCTGTTTTTGAAAGTGGTGACAGGATGACGTGGGTTCACCTTTTTTGTTCTTTGCCCACCAGAGCAAAATCAGCACTTGTATGTTCAATTTCTTTTGTCATGCTGTGTTTTGACGAGTTGACCCGGGTCCCGGTTTCTCTTCTCAGAGACATGACATGAACAGGCAGGAGATAAATCCCTGCTCATCTGTCTGCAACGATTGAAAAATCTGAGAAACAAAGGCCTCAGACAGTAATAAAATGCTTAGAATTTAATTGACAAAGATCTTGATTATTAGCCCTACCTGCTGCCGATGGCAACATTAATGCTAACATCCCTTTTTTATGCATGTGGAATTTCAGGGGACGTTATTCACTTACAACACAACAAGTGAGAGTGGTGTAACAGAGTGCTGTAGGAATAACATTTTTTAAAGGCTAACGCCAAAGTCAGCACTGCCCTGGTTCCCTTGACAAAAAGCCTATGAGATTTTTTTAATTGGATATTGGATTATTGCAGAAAAGAATCAAACACAAATTTATGATACTTACACGTTTTGTTCAGCAAGACAATTTTCACAGATGAACATCAATTTTTAAATAGCTAATCAAATCTCTAGAAATAAAAAGCTAATCTTAGGCTATAAACTCATAGTTTCATTTAGACTCTTGTTAGCAACCGCCTTTCTTAGACACATAAGCGCTTCCTAATTACATTGTGAAAAGAAGTGCAAAAATGGCAACTAATTTCTAGATTTTAGGACTCATCACTACACCTCTCTATTGTGTATGTGCATGTTAGTTATTGCAAAAAAAAGTTCAGACAAAAATCATATTCATTTGCACACACATTGAAATTTTAAAATGAATTGTTTAACACTGAATTCAAATTCCGAATCAATAATTCATGTATTGTCAAAAACTCAAAATATGAGTTGAGACCTAGACTTCATAAAGCACCATAATTAATTCAACAAAGACTTTGTTTATTAAAATGGTACAAGTAGCACAGAGGAGCCAAGGAGATGTTTGAATGGCCTCATTGTCAAGTGTGCTCAAGTGTCGTTGCTGAATAGGTCACTGCGCTGTAGGTGATCCTGGCCGCTGACCTCCTGTGGAGCCGTCATGTATTTTGTCAAAGTACAGACTACATGAGGCAGAGCGGTTACCATTATAAGAACTTTATATGTTTTTATTCTCCTGTTTTCCTTAATCTGTAGACACACCTTTTCTTTTTCACCTCTTTCAGCTGATGTTTGCAGCCAGGTATTTTTTGTTACAGCATTTAAGGATTTTTGCTGTAAGTTTATTCTAGAATGTCAGCTGGATGCCTGCAGTCGTGCAGTTGGTCATAAGAATCAGGGAGGATTTGAGACACAAGCTCAAACCACACTACTTTCTCAATTTGGCTTTCACTCTTTATTAGAAAGGGACAAAATGTCACAGGTGGGTAAGAAGACGAGACTGCAAGGATCTGTGCTTTTTAGAAAATTGTTTAAAGTGAGTGTGCAGAGGTTTCCCATCTTTTTGTAGTCTGTCTGACCTTTTCCCAGTACACTTGTTTGCAAGTATTTCCACCTGCCAGTTCTTTGAGGACTAATTAACATGATGCATGAAATGTTTTTTCCTTCATGAGACACTTGTTTTTTCTCTCACCTTGTAGGTACACAGGAAGATTCGGGAGGACTCAGACATGGCCCAGGACTCCCTGCAGTGCCTGGCCCAGCTGGCCTCCATGCACGGGCCCATCTTCCCCGATGAGAGTGCCCAGGTGTCCTACCTGGCCCATCTAGTGGAGGGCCTGCTCAGCATGATCAACGGGTCAGTGTGTCACTTTGCTCGAAAATTGAACATACAGTTTGTCGGTGGGCCAGAACTCAACTTAGCTCAGTTCTGGGCTCAGTGCTTTGTGGTCAAATTCGTACTATAGGTACTTGTTCAAGTGGTTTAAATCTAGATACTGGCATGGATCTATGGATGGAAATGTTGATGTGTTGGTCCATTGGTTGCTCGATTCAGAAATGACGAATTGAAACATCTTAACAAAAATAAGTTGGATTTCTGTGGAAGCTGGTACTGATCTTCATGTTCACATGTAGAGCACCGATCAGGTCAAAATGTCATTTTTAGCCAGTTTTCTAACATGTTTGCATACCAAACATTATACGTGCCATTGCATTGCCATTTAAGCATGTTCATTGTGAGCTTGTTTGCATTTTACATTTTCATTTAGCTCATAGCGCTGCTGTGCTCGAGTGCAGCCTCACAGAGGCACTAGCCTGACCGTATTAGGCCTTTTTTCATAAGGAATCAGGCGTTGTAGTGTTAACACCAGTCATCCCATTCACTGAATGATGGTGGGGTTTGGGCAGATCAAAAAAAAAAAAAGCTGTGAAAAAGTTTAAACTGAATCAGGTTTGTAGAAATGCAGTCTTGACATGTTGCAGCAGCATCTAGTCAGCCAGCGATTCTGTGGTAACTATATATCTGTGGCAAAGTACAAACAATTATTTTTGCATCCTTTTCAAATGAAGTATCCTAACTTGCTGAATAAACGCTCACTGATGTTGTTACCGGGGAAACTCAGGCCACGGGCATGTCTCCCAGTTACTGTGGTTACTACCCTTTCTTTGTTAGGTTTTAGGAATTGAACCAATACAGTGTCTCTTTAAGGGAGCTCATCAGTGAAAGTGAGGTTTCTATAGTGCTCACAGCAAGATCAATCTTTCATTATAAGATTAGTCTTTAATTCATTTTTCCAAGTCTGTCTTTAAATAATAATCACAAGCCTTATGTATGTTGACACTTACTGGTTGTTGTAATCATTCTGCCTGTCAATATTGGCTCTGAATAGATTTGTTTTTTTGGTCGACTGGGGAAAAAAATCCAAAATTGAAAATTCTAAAAAAAATGAAAATAACCAAACCACAAGCTCACCGCAGGGACCTGCTCGATTTAAGATGTAAATCAGCTCAATAGAGAAAATATTTTGGTTTCAAGGCAGCAGTTTTGCTCCATTTGATACCTGCAGTCATTTAGCTGTTTTCATCAATCACACTAATCTCTCTCATGCATTTTTCTCAAGTCTTTTGTTTAATAATCTGTACTACCTTCTAGTAATTTCAACCACTCTGACAGGTGAGGCTTTAGAAACAACAGATGGTACTAATTCAAACCTTCATATTAAAAGCAACTCCCCCAGAGACACTGGGGTTATTAAACTGCCTCTTCACAATAATAATTGAACTTTCCCTGTGCTAAACGAGTCTTATTGTTCAGGGATGAATTAAAAAGACATCCTGGGCATAACTCTTCGATGAAGTCAATGGAAGAAACTGATTTTAGAAAATACTAGTTAGTTCTGCTGAGGTGAGTTGCATTACTGAAGTTGAATCAGATTAGTCAAAAATCTTTAATGTATGAGACACCTCAGTTGTGGATTCTTTAATAAAGGCTGCTTTTTGTACATTTAATCTAAATGTAGAGTTTTATAAATCTTCAGCTGTCCATTTTATCTGCACATGTATTAGAGCATTCAAAGCAGGATCGGTAAGCACAGTTACTGTTGTATTACCTTGGCTACTGTCTCAGTAGCTGTTGATCTCCCTCTAGTATCTCAAGGATTTAATGTTTCTTATATTCAGAGACTCAACAAGTGATGGAGGCCAATGTCAGCGGGACTGTGACTCATACTGTGCCATTTCTGCTTTATTTACAGGAAGTAATTGCTTGTTGAGTCTGTGTTTTTAATGGTCTCTGATTTTAGCATCTGCACACTCTGTGGGAAACTGGCTGAAGAGGAACAAGCTCGTCTTCCAATTCAGTAACAAATAGAATTAACCAGGAACTTCTGTTTCGCAGTTTCCTGTAAAGCCCAATTTATGTGGGAGGTGGGTGGGAGTTGAATTTTGGCCTGTTGACCATAAAATGAAGTTAGCTCTTGTTCTTGTTTCAGCATTATTTCATTACTTCATACTTCATCACTCGTAAAACAGCAGATACATCAAAACAGCAATCAGTCTCCTCTGGAATAAACTGTTCCACTTATTTTGTGGAAAATCCCTTTACCAAGCAGTACTGAACCTGCATGCTCTGAGCAAAGGAAATGAATGTTTTTCATTCCTAAAGCTCGGCTCTAAGCCAGTTTTCTTCGATACATCACATTATTTAAACCTTCCTACCATAAAGCTGTTCTGCCATCACATGCCACACAGGCATCAATTTGGACTTTATGAGTTAAAACTTAATTATCAGAGCATCCAATCAAAAGTAATGCATGGCTTGTCTTTAGCTGATGTCCAGCAGAAATAATTTAAACGGTCAGTCTTCATTAAATGTAATGTGCTTCAAGATATCATTACCTTTAGATTAAATAAGACCGAGTGAAACAAATAGTGGCCTCCAAATATAGTCCACTCTACTGCATTTTAACCAGATTATAGTTATACTCGAGGTGATTCATGACTGACATGTTTTCACTGGCATCACATTTTAATCGGTGTGGGCAGGTGTGTGGCGTTCCAGAAACAGAGCCACAGGGCCTCCTGAGTCACTGAGTTTTGTATCTGCTGTTTGTTAGCAGAGGTCATCTCATGAAATAGAGCTTGTGATCTTGTGCTGAAAAACATAACACGTTTTGTGAGCCCCTGGCTCGCCTCACAGGCGGCTGTTCAAGGCCTATTGATTGTTCCTGTGCAGGGAGATGATGCATTAAAAGGTATTACTGCTCTGTTTTTAGCAGCTGGGTGAGTCTGGGTCCTACTGTATACCTGCAGTTGTGCCTCTGTATCAAATCTAGGGCAGTGACTAATGATTGTTTTCACTATCGATTAATCTGTTGATTATTTTCTTGATTAGTCGATTGTTGTTTGGTCTGTAAGCTGTCAGAAAATGTTGAAAAAGCGTTTACCAAATCACAACATGGCATCATCAGATGTCTTGTGTTGTCCACGGCCCAAAGATATTCAGGTATCTTTTACATGGGCATTTTTTCACCTGCTGAATCAATCTGAGCTGTGCCCGCCCCACCTCCAAGCGGGCTGCAGTGGGGTCTCGTGACTATGGCTGACTTGTAACAAATGTCCGTCTCTCCCTGTTCACTTTCAGCTGTTTAGGGAGTCATGATTAGTTACTGCTGATGAAAACACAATGTTTCCTGTAATGCTGCTTCATAGCATAGCAGTGATTCCTTGATCTTGTCGAGCTATGGGGTCCAGGACAAGTGTATCATTGGTTTAAGACACCCCATCAAGCAGGTAGACCAGTTGTGGTGGAAATGCAAATACCTAGGCCATCAGATGTGATGGAAAAACAGCCGTGAAGGACTTTAAAATAACAGGGGAATAAAAATGACATGCAAGAAGCTGGAACCAGCAAATTTTGATGATTTTTCTTTTTTTTATTACTCAAACAGATTAATTGATTACCAATATAATTGGCCATTCCTTTGATAGTTGACAGATTGATTAATCTTAGTCTGCAGGTCTGTCTGAGCTGTACTCAATTTGAATGATCCTTTAACATCAGCTGTGTATCCAGGCTTGTTCAGCCTTGGATTTTGTATCAAAATCAGTCCCTTTTTTATTTAATTTGAGTCGAGTCGATTCAAGTTGAGTGCAGTAAGAAATTTTAATGTTTTCCATCAAGCTCAGTTATTCACTTCTTTTCACACTTGATCATTGGAGAGCTCTAATGATTGGAATTTTGCGAACTGAGTCACATTTATTAAACTGACAGTATGCACATTTCTTATGCCCCTGTCATACTAAAAGAAAAAAACTGTCACATTTACGGGCACTCAATGAAATGTTTTAATCTCTCAGGTGAAGGAGCTAATGTTGAAATGCAATTGAGCTGTTAGAACTGCTCGACAATATTCTCACACATTAGACTGAATTTTCATCATCTTATAATGCTCAAGATAGTAGTTAGATGCTTTAGCTAACTTTGAGTTGCTTGAATTATTATCTTCACCAACTTTCAGATACAAATTGTCTCATATGAACTCCTCTTGTTGTGTTGATCAGTTGCCTCCAAAGTTAAATGAAATGATTGGCTCACAACTACAATCCATGCTTCAATCATGCATATAATTATTATAAACTATACCTCCCCCTGTCTGGAAGATGCGGGTGGTGTGATTGCTTTAACAAATCACTTTGAGGAAATTAAATGTCTCTTTTTGGGGCTCAGAAATAACTAAATTGTCTGCAGATGGTTCGAAATGCACCTGCCAAATTTTAAACAATAAATACGAGACGGCAACATGTAATCCATTTTGCTCTTTGAATACACAGTAAAATTGTATTGTTCAGTCTTAAAGCCTGAAATGGATTTGCCCTATTTAAGAAACCATGGTCCCTGAAAAGGTGGAATAAACCTACATTTAAAGTACTCTGCAACCTCTTTGTCCTGCTCTAAAGGAGACCTACTAGGCTTTTAAAGAGAGAGAAGTTTAAACAGAGTATTCCAGACAAAGGGAGAATACAGTGCTGCAGCACTGGGCAGTATGAGAGTTTTGGGCATGAAGACATATAAACCCATTCTACTGGTAACCCAAAATAAGATTAGAAACCTGAAAATGAGCAGAATGTTACTGCTCAAAACTTTTGGTGCACACAGTAAATTGAATGTAATGAATATTTTGAATGGATTCAAAGTAAGGCATGGTATCGTTAAAATTATTTCACAGAACTGAGTTTGGGAATAGAATTGTGGCGCTGTGTGTGTGTGTGTGTGTGTGTGTGTGTGTGTGTGTGTGTGTGTGTGTGTGTGTGTGTGTGTGTGTGTGTGTGTGTGTGTGTGTGTGTGTGTGTGTGTGTGTGTGTGTGTGTGTGTGTGTGAGAAAGAGAGAGATGAATAACTGGGGCCACTAAGTACAGAAGAAGTATTTTCTGTTCAATTGTGGGTGTGTCTGTAGTCAAAGTGCTTCTGATCTGAATTACGGGGCCACATGCACATGTATAAATAACTGAAACAGACACACTTGAATGTGCACACCAGCTTGTTGTCAGACCATGTGATTCAGTAAATGGGGGTCTCTCTCACTCTCCCTCGCTCTCACTCTCTCACTCTCTCCCTCTCTCCCTCTCTCTCCCCCCCTCTCTCTCTCTGCCCTCCTCTCCTGCTCTGTCTGTAATCACCTATTCTTGGAGCTTTTTTCCAATTGCCTCATCGGAAAACCATGCGGAGAGGGATGGCCGATCTGCAGTGATTGAACAGTTCTGCTCGCAATTTAACTCCATCTGATAGGGGTTAGCTAGGCCTCTCACACAGTGTTCCTCTCTGACTGCGACTGCTGTGGAAAGGTGTGTCGGCTCAAACACGAATGCAAAATTTAGGCTTTATTTTGGTGCAGCAAAGGCAACATAAAAAGACAAAAAATATAGACATTTTAGAAGTGGTTTTGGTTTTGAAGAGCTGTTGAAAGGGAATCCTCAGTAAGATTGCATATTTAGACTTTCATCTTATTATTAAGCGCAAATTCAGAAAACTCTTAAAAGATCTTAAGGGCAGATGCTGTGACTGTTGAACAGGTTTTCAGTGTATGTGTGTACTGGTGCATGTTTTAAGTCAGTTTTTAGCTAGTCATAAATATATCGGTATATGTCGGCTGAGAATGATCAGGAAATCCAAAATATCTGTTTGAGGTCAAACTCCAGGAGAGCAATTCAACCTCAAGCTGCCCCCCTCTGTTCACACATTGGTTACAGTTTTTAAAATACCAAGTTTTGTAGATCCTTATCAGGAATGTTTAGTTATTTTATGTATTTATGGAAAAGACAAATGTGGGAATTTGTGCCAATATCCTGTAGAACTACAACTTTAAGGACACACTGCCTGTAAAGTATGTTTTGAATTGGAAAGTCCCACTCTCATTTTTGGATAAATCCCAAGGCTTTCCAGTGTGGTTTCCTTGATTCTGACTTGTTTTGTTCTCAGTTTTATTGTCCATCTGGAGTTTTTCCCTCCACTTTGTTCTTCTTACGTCTCCCTCACAAATTTAATGTTTCTTTTTATTTCTGAAACATCTGCCTGCACACAGTTTTTGTCATGGTGTAATGCAGTCCTGTCATTTTTTGGAGAAAGTTTGTGTGTTACAAAAATACAGGGATAAAGATGTCATAGAGAGATTGATGGAAGCTATGAATTTATGAAAGTTGATCAGGACTTCTTAATGAATCATATGGTGTTTTAAGTCATGGATTCAGATTAAACTTTGTACAGACATTCATGGACTTGAGGAAAAGTCAGAGGATCACTAAAGTCAACAGGCTTCATTCTCTCAAGTGCCATCAGCAGTTAGAAGTATAGACTGTAAAAACAATCAAATATTTTATTACTGTAGTCTTTATGGCTGTCTAGCAGTGGCTTATATTTGTCTTGCAGACTCATACGCTCGCAGACTTGACGTTATGAAAGGGAACCCGTCAAGTTACCTACAACTGATGTCTGCGAGTCTAGAAGGTTGAAATTTGGATTTAGCCTCAGTTTTGTTTAACTATTTTATGGTTTTCTTGCACTTTGAGTCTTGAAATGTTTTCCAAAAAATGGGTGCATTTCATCTTCGTATAGTCTTATGATTGCACCGTGGTTAGATGTGTCCACATGTTGTTGAGTTCAGATTACAAGCCACTTTCTTTCTGGTTTTGAAATTTGACAACATTTGATGAAAATATGATTGTAACGTGTCCAGGCCTGTCACTTCATGCTTCATGGTACAATCCGATGATAAAAGTCTCTTGAAAACTAGTGTAATTACAGCCATTCTTTCTGTCATCTTGTGCTCTGTATACTATACCATGAGGCAGAAATACCAAAAATATAACCTCTGATGCAGCTGTGGAAAACTGCTCAGGGGTCAAGTTGCCCACGAGTTTTGGTTAAGGATCAATTTTCATGCCTGTTTCCAAACCTCACCAGTGAGTAAACTGTAGTGACCCCAGATTAGCCTCTGCCTCATTCTTGAGAGTGGAAAGTGTCCTTCCTCAGGCCAAAACTCAGGTCTGAATCGAAAATGGAAAAGAGGCAGTTGACTTTTCTAACCTTAACTGTCAAGAGAGGGAAATCATATTTTCCTGAATACAATGTGACTGGCAGATCGTCCCAGCTTCCGTTTAACCGGTGTTATTTTTTTTTACCCTGATTCTTCCAAACAGCATTAATAATTTTATTGATTTTAAAAAGAGATTACTCCATTGCATGCCTATGAGCTATGTCAATCAGTCCGATCTTATCTTTAGATCACATTTTATTATCTGCATTCCCAGGATTGAGATCGAGGACTCGGAGGCCGTGGGCATCTCCAATATCATTTCAAATCTGATTACCATGTTCCCTCGAAGTACTTTAACGGCACTGCCCAGCGACCTCTTCACATCCTTCATCAACTGCCTCACACTGCTCACCTGCTCGTTTGGACGCAGTGCCGCCCTAGAGGAGGTGGTGAGTAATAACACCTTCACCTGCTTCTCAAAAATCTGATTATCCTGACTGAATTCAGGTACAACTTGTAATGTTGCTGTGAGACTGTTGTTTCCAAGCTGCAATTTTCTTTATCAGCCACAAAGTTCAGGTCCTGTCAAATCCTCAACTGTGACTGTGAAAGTACCTGCAAAATCCTGCGTCCTCTATCAGTTGTATTATAAAAACGTTTTGAGGGCTTGATTGACAAATCGTCAGACATAACATGATCTTTTTTTTCCTTCTGTGTTCAGCTGGATAAGGATGACATGGTTTATATGGAGGCCTACGACAAGCTGCTAGAGTCATGGTTGACGCTTGTTCAGGACGAGGAGCATTTTCCTCGCGGTTGTTTCGTCCAGCCGGCAATCCAAGTCTTTAACTCATACATCCAGTGTCACCTGGCTGCTCCTGACGGCACCCGGAATGTGGTGAGACTTTGCCCCTTTTTTGCATTCACAAGCAAGAACAAGTTTCACTTCTCACCAATGATAAAAAGCCTGTATTGTGAGAGGGGAGTCAGTTTATAAGCAGCAAACATTTATTTGAACTATTTTGCTGTTTAGTGTACATGTTCAATACTAAACATTTGAATTGTGTTTGGATTTCCACATCAAAACAAACATGGCCATGTCCACTCTCCATCCATCTCACAAAGTACATCTTGTATTCGACATTTCTGTATAATTCATAAACCCTGAATAATGCTCAGCCTCCCTCCCTTCAGTCAGCGAATGGCATTTCGTCTCATGAAGAGGAGGAGATCAACGAGCTGCAGGAAGACGACAGAGAGCTGTTCTCAGACCAACTGTCGAGCATTGGCATGCTGGGACGTGTGGCTGCGGACCACTGTATCCCCCTCCTCACAACGTAAACTTTAACACATTTACTTTACAATTTGTCGAATTCTTATACACATTTGTTTTTACAGTTTTTTGGTATTTATACTATGACAAAAACATTTCAAATGATTTTATCTCAGTATGTTTGACCTTTTATGAAAACCTATACATAATATACCTTATTGGAGACTTCAGTGATCTTGGTTGTTGGAGTTCAGAAGATCACAGAAACTCTGTCTGCGTTTCCCATGCTGACATTACCCTTTTGACACCCTCCTGTAGCCTGCTGGAGGACCGAGTGACACGGCTGCATGGTCAACTGCAGAGGACCCAGCAGCACCTCATGGCCTCACCTGATCCCGGATCAGTGGATCGCAAAGTTCTGGATGACCTCTATGAGGACATTCACTGGCTCATACTGGTCACAGGTCAGCAGCAGGACATAGATTTTTTTTTGTTTGTGCCTCTTTTTTAAGGACACAAAAAGGACATTAGGGGTTTGAAACACAAAGAAGGGTTGGGATGCCAATCATGTTTGAGGACAGTAGAGTTGTATGGGCCCTGATTGCACAGCAGTCTGTATATTTAGGATTGTGTTGCTCATTAGCACTTACCTTCTCCACGCTACATGAATGAGATGTGTTAGAATGTACACACACATACAGTAACAAAAATATTCATGAAAAACAAACCTAGCAGTAACACAGGCCCCAAACATGTATATGGTTTGTTAATATATCATGTAGCTCCGCAAAGTCCAGTTACACATGTTTAACTTTGAGGTGTTTTAATTGCCTCACTAAGCTCATCGTTAAGGGGTTCAGTCTTTTTGTTAAACAAATGCGCACATAGTACTGAGGTTCTTATATACTAGAATATGGCTGTTTTATAGTGTTCACAAATGACTTTTTCCAGTGCAGTATATTCCACTTAACTGGCTTAATTTGTCACAAAACAGAAGAAGAGAACTCCACCCAGTTCTGTGGGTTTGTGTAAATTAAATATCGACTGCATCAGCATCATTTAAGGCGTGCAAAGCAGTTTTGCAGATTCCTAAGCATTTACTTACCAATTAAGCTGGGTGGAGGACTGGAGGAGTAAGTGAAACCCTAAAACTGGCTTGGTTGTGTGGCTGACAAAATAATTTATACCCCACCATTAGAATAGTTAGGTTCATGTTGTCAGTGCCAATAATGGTTTCATAATGTATTCTGATACAAAGCTGGACGCCAGAGCTGCAACTAACCATTATTTTCCACAATAATCAATTCATTATTTTATCTATGAAATGTATAAAAAAGTGAATCGTGTCCATCGTGAGTCGAAGCTGACACATTCAGATTGCTTGGATTTGGCTGGCGAACAGTCCAAAACCTGAAGATATTGTATTTACCATCTTACAAGACAAAGAAAACATGCAAATAACCAAACATGAGAGTGGAAACAATAACAAAAAAATAAACTGTAGTATTTGATCCAAAGTTTTGCAAAACTCTAAAAATCAACAAAGTGAACAGGCTGTAACATGCTATCTGTTCATTCTCTAGGGTATGTACTAGCAGACGACCCTCAGGGTGAAACCCCACTGATCCCTTCTGAGGTGATGGAGTTTTCCATCAAACACTCAACAGAAGTGGACATCAACACAACACTGCAGATCCTGGGGTCACCGGGAGAGAAGGCCTCCTCCATACCAGGCTGCAACCGCACAGACTCTGTTATCAGGTACTGTTACAGTTGCGTCAAAAATTGACATAAAGCTTTGAATTTATTATTTTGTACAGGTCCCCCGTGTCTAAGACTTTTTCTTTTAGATGCTCCTGAAAAATAGTGCCTTTCTTCAAAAATCTGCTGAGAATTGTTTGACTTCTGTCTTCTTGTTAATTTGGCCGGTCTACCAAACACATCACAGAGTAGAGAAATGTTTATATGAAATAAATATAAAACTAGTTGGAATTAAATTGACCAGAAAATATTTAGTGTTCCATAGAAACCCAACATTTTAAAGTCTTCTTTAAGTATCAAATTTCAAGGAATTGAGGTTTTGGCCATTAAAAGACTGAAACTTTAAAGAATAAAATTTTGTATTGTACAGTTTGTCTTCTGGATTTTTGTTACTAAACAAACTGGCTGTTGGAGGGTTCCTGAGCTTGTAAGCAACATGTCTATCCTTTGATAGGTTTGGCTTTGTGGGCACTGAGATTGCCAGACGGAAGTTGTCAGACCTAACACAATGCTGGAATTCAGCTTGAGAACTGGAAGGTTGAGAGCTTGAATCTCCAAACTATCTGAGAAAATCTGTGTAGGTAGGGTAAAAGAGGACATACATTAGCTGCTTTTTCTGTGGCTGAACTGTGAAGGCCTCAGGTTTTAATTTGTGTGACGGAAGGAATGTTTAGCAAAGCGTCTGTGAAAAACGGTATGCAGCACTGGTTTGAAATGTATTTTTGACACTGTACAATAAGACTGACTCAAGGCTGAGACAAACTGCTGCCTGATACAGAAGTACAGAGGAGATGACACTTCTTTGTGCCCCTGGATGTTGTAACAGTTCATCTCACTTTACCAGCCAGACCCCCATAAACCTCACCCAGAATAGACCCCCTCACTGTCCCAGTCTGGTGGACTCCTAAGTATTGTCACAGTTATTGTCCTATAAAGCTAAAGGTGGGTAACTTCCTTCACATTCACAATAAGACACTATCTGTATTTGTATCTGTATGACAAACTCTTAAACCTTCTCAAGCAAACACACACATGATAAAACATGCTTTAATAAAACCATCGCTGCTATAACATGGGCTCACTTTCACATAAACCGTGTAAAGATGAGACGCGTGGAGGTGTGTCCTTCACACTCTTGAACCTGAGCGCCAGCCCCTAAAAAGACCAAAAGTAAGTGGATATTGTAACTCTTCATAAACTCGTAAATACAAACATTTAGTTACAAATTTAGCTATTCAAGGTTGATTTATTTGTCTTTTTACAAAGAAGGTAGTGTACAAAATTAGGTTTAAGTACCTCTATGAAAGTGGAGAAAGTAGAGCTTGGTCAGAGAAAACAAGCAATTTGAAGTTCAAGCATCAGTGGGATGTGCTGTAACAGCAGGGGGGCCTCCATTGATCAGACTTGACTGACTCTTTGAGGTACATGGGGTCTGCTGTGGTGTTGGTGTTGGATTATTTGAGTCCTGGGGTCAGGGAGTGGAGGAGATATCCCGCAGATGCTTGATGAGATTTGGATCAGGGAGATTCGGAGGACAAGTTGACATCGCAGGGTCAATCCCTGAGTAGTCTTTGTGGTAAGGCGCATCGTCCTGACATCGAGGAGTGACGTTTTCATAATGGGGTGTCCTTGGTGTACAACAGCGTTTGGGTGGGTGGAGCGTGTGGCATCCACATGAATGCCAGGACCTAAGGATTCCAGCATTGCAACGAGATGGTAAATGTTATTCAGCGCACATGTTAGTCCTTCTAATTTTGTGGTTGGTCGCTAAGTTGAAAAAGGAAAAGATCAAGTGTGTCGAAGAGCCACATTTCCTTTGCCAAACTGTTTCTGTTGTCAGCAGTGAAATGGACATGGCATTTGCTGTGCAGTTGGAATATCTTGACATTGTCTTCTGTAGCACAGCTCAAATTGATGAAAATGTAACGTCAGGGCAGTGGACACAGTTTTTAATCAATAAAAAATACTGACTGATTATTTCCCTGAGGACTGAGATTTATAACTTTTCAAGAACAATTTTCAGCCAGCACTTTCTGATGGAGCAGAAATGTGTGTTCATGACTGCTACACCTTATTTAAAACAAAATCTCTCTTATTGCTGCATTGCATTCTTCTTTGTTTCTGTTGCTATGGCATTAGAAACAGTTGTCAACACGTAATAGGTGTTGCACAGTGGGTTTCTCTGTGTTGGTTGGTCAGCATCAGTACTAAATGATGGGTTTAAAAATACACCAACAGATAATGAAATGGACTTTGGGGAAACAAAGTGTCTAGTTTCTCTTGTCAGACAAGATATATTTTTCATAAATTGCTGAGCAGCCCGACAGTCTGCAACTGCCGTGTTCAAAACCTTGTGCGGTCCAGGACTGTTGGCACTGCACTCTCTCTGGATGCTCGTCTGTTTGAGGGCAACTGTGTATGTGTGTGTGTGTGTATGTGTGTGTGCATGCAGATAATCACCGTGACGACAATAGATAGTCACAGCAGCCGGTGAAATTGTTTGTTGAAGGTCGTTGAGCCCCTGTGTTTTCTAGATCGTTCAATATGTAGAGGTGTGTGTGCGTGTGTGTGTGTGTTTGTGAGAAGAGGGATGACAGCAATGACAGAGGATTGCAGAGACGAGGGGCCGATGGCATCAGGTTCCCTAACAGCGAGCTGACGACCCCGGCCCCGTAAATGTCAATGTGGTTTTGTTTTCTGCAGACAATGTGAAACTGCGGCCGTCCTCCGCTGAGGGGGACGGAGCCCTAAGCTGCTTTAAGCCCTTTGTCTCTCTGTCCTTTATATGCTGTGTGAGTGAAAGAGGGGGCTTCTGAAATCCAAGTCCACACACACACACACACACACACGCTCACGAGGACATCAAGTTGATAACTATCTGCTCAGTTAACTGTGATACAGATTTCAGGTCAGACCACCCGGCAACAAAATGATAAAACCACAGTCACATTTCTTCTGTAGCAGTGAATGAAATGTGTCGTATTACTTTCTCTTTTGCACAAGAGCCTCGTCGTTGCTGTGCACTTCTGATTAAATCCTCATTTTGCTCCATATTATCTTTATTAAAAACATGTGTCCACACAGCTGGCGTGACATCATTGTTTTCAGCCAGCTCCACCTGCACCATCAGCTGCAATTTATCTGCTGAGTTCTTCGTCGTTTTTTGTATCCACTCAAAGCCATGATGACATCATATGGAGTAAACAACATGTTTACCGTCCAGTATGTGGACTCTTGCAGCCCTCTGAGTGCAGAAACTAGGAATGCAACTTGTAAGATCTTTCTGCCATTGACAGCTGGCTGCTTTAACAATCAATTCCGTTAATTATCGTTAATCCATTGGAAGTTTATTCATTAGAATTTTTATTTGTAGGTTACGTTAGGATAGCAAAATAGCAAAAAATAATGACTTAATTTTGATGACCAACTTCCATCCATTTTAGTTTTTTTTTTTTTTTAAGAAAAATAGTCAAAATTCTCTGATTCCAGCTTCCTAAATGTGAAAAACAAATTCCCTCCTCTAGGACATCAAACTGAGTATCTTTGGATCGCCGATAAAAGAAGACAATGAGGACGTCATTTTGGGCTTTGGGAAACACTCATTGACATTTGTCACTATTTTCCAGTATTTTATAGACCAAACAACTCATCGATTCTGCCCTATTCTGCATCCTTTGCTTTGTGATATCCTCCTTTTTACAGGTTTCTTCTCACATGTCAGCTGTAAATCCAACTGCCATGTCTTATATTCCTGTCACAGGCTGCTGTCAGCGGTGTTGCGGACGTCAGAAGTTGAGTCCCGGGCAACGAGAGCAAGCCTGACGGAGCTTCTGAGCCCACAAATGGGGAAAGACATCATGTGGTTCCTCAGACGTTGGTCCAAGACGTACCTGCTGGTGGACGAGAAGCTCTATGAGCAGGTTTGAGCCTCTCATACCTATACATAACATCATACATCTAAAGATCACTTCCTGCATGGCTTTTATCACCACGTCCCATCGCTGTCAGCAGACATTTCACTACACACTGCAGTTTGTCTTTGTAACATCTTTCCCACACAGTAGCCATAAACCAGATGTGTGTCCTGTCTCTCCTCAGATCAGCATCCCCCTGAGCACAGCGTTTGGTGCAGACACAGAGGGAGCCCAGTGGATTGTGGGATATCTTTTAGAGAAGGTGATCAACAACCTTTCTGTGTGGAGCTCAGAGACCGAACTGGCAAACGACACCGTGGAGCTGCTGGTGACACTGGTGGAGAAGAGAGAGAGGTGAGGACTGCAATAATGAGTGGATAGACAGAAAGTAATTTGCACCGACTTTTACATTCAGTTCATTGTTTTGGAGAAGAAAATGAAAAATCGTGTTATTTCAGGTACTCAGACGTAATTTATCTCATAGTTTCCTTGTTCTGTTGTAGTTGTACAATTTTTTTTTTACCATTTCATAACATTTTGTAGACCAAATGGTTAATCCAGCAGACTTTTATTGCATAGTGTGAGTCGGCTTCAAAATGGAACCTACTTTTCCAATAATGCCACGGATAGTATTTGTATTTGTTTCAAGCCTTTGATATTTAATAGAACAATTTCAAAATGGAAATCATTGATTTGTTGATGTGATTAGTTACAACTCATGATGTTTTCACTTTGAAAATGCTCTGAAATTGTGAGGTGAAAGGTGTTGTGATTGCTCCAAACATTTTGAGAAACACGTTTTTTTGTTTGTTTTTTTTTTCAGTCAAAATTAAAAGATGGAAATGAACTAAAGTGTACTGAAAAGATTTCACAGTACAGCAGCAACATGCAGCTTTAATATTTGAATATAACATTGCTCTTGGTCAAAAAGGTTTGGAAGCACAGTTCTGAGGCCATTTGAGTATGATAATTGATAAGTGCAGATGTTTCGGGGTCACATCAGATCCTACCACAGTACACTCTAACAGACACTGTGCCTCTCTGTGTGTTCAGGGCCAACATCGTGGTGCAGTGTGAGAGCTGGTGGAACCTGGCAAAGCAGTTTGCCAGCCGCAGCCCTCCCCTCCACCTGCTGTCCAGCTCCGTGCAGAGGTCTCTGATGAAAGCTCTCGTGCTGGGAGGCTTTGCACACATGGACGCTGACGCCAAGCAGCAATACTGGGCTGAGGTAAAGAAAAAATGAAAATGATCAGTTAATTAATAAAGTACACATTTAGCAGAAAATTATAATTTTAGACAGTTAAAAACTACTTAACGTAAAAACTATGTCTCAAAGTCTTAAACATAACTTAAAATCAAACTGAAATTAACTGTAACAATACAGATTATAAAAAAACAGGCTCATAAATGACAAGCACAGGAGTGTCCTGAAGCTGTCTTTAAAACTTTTTTCCCAACTTTTGGCTTTTGAAGGATCTTTTTTATTGCAACTTATAACATTGTACTCAGCGAGTGTAAGATAAAGCAGCAACATCACAAACTAGAATAAGTTGGGACCCATCCTTTGTCCAAGTTATGTTGAAAGCCATTCAGTAGTTTTTGTGTAAATCCTGCTGATAAACCAACCAGCAGACATGGGTGAGAACATAAACTGCTTGGCAGAGGTAAAAGCAATCACTAGGAAGAAGTGGTAAAGAAATCATGGTTCTGTGATGTTATCATGCTGTGAAAGTCTCATACGTTGCATCTCTAATCTCCAAGATAGTCAATAGAAACATGAATTGGTATAATTGTGACCCAGGCCAACTACAGAATATCTCACCTTTAATCTGTTGCACTTGCTCTAGTTGTGCGTACACAGCTTTCCTTAGTAATGCAGAATTGTTACCAACATTTCATATTTCAGTTGTTCCTAAAATGAAGTGTTTCAGCTGAACATGTTTGGTTCGATCATCTGTCAGCTTCTTGTTTTGCCCCTTTGGATCGTGGTGTAGCAGAGTTTAGCCCAGCCATACTTTGATAACACAGTTATTGTAACCAATATAGAATGATGAACAAAAATATGAAAATAAGACAATCTTTTAGTGGTTAAGTTAACCTGTTTCACATATAATGATAAATACAATGTTTATTATTTCTGTAGTCACAAGTTGTCCATTTTTTAAGACATACACAAAAACTAGTCTCTTCTGTTGAGAGTTAAATCTCTGTGGACTTCAAGTCAGATCCAAGGAGTAGCAGTGAGGGATGAAGTCGATGATATTCCCCCGTTGAGCCTTTTTCCCGTGTGTATAACATGATCCTTTTTTATGATCCTGGAGGCCTTTGTCTTAATAGGCTGACAGTAGTAAATGGGGGTGCAAAGCCACAATGACTCCAGAGTAATTACGGGGGGTGGACAAGTGAGACGGCAGCTGTTGGCTCCTGCAGCTGCTTCGTCTGAACTCGGATGGCTCGGTTGGAGGAGGAAGAGGAGAGATGGACCCAACAACTGATCAAACACTGCTTGATTACATCTCCACATTCCTCCTCTCTCCTCACATGCACCATCAAATCACTTTTGTCCCGGTTACTAGTAGTAGTAACTCAGATTTAGTTCCTACATGGTGTACGTCAGAAATGAGTCCAGACAAACCTGTTTTAGGACTAAAGTAGTTACCCTCTGATTTAAAAATAATAATAATAATAATAATAATAATAATAATAATAATAATAATAACAACAATAATAATAATAATAATAATAACAATATTAATAATAATACTTATTAATACTTACTTATTAATACTATAATAAGACATGCTTCTTAAAATGAGAATGATGTATTTTCAGTCCTTCTAGAAGAACTAATTAAATGCAAAATAAAGTGAAGCTAGCCACTGAAATGTCTTAGGGACATCTTTAATCATCATAGAACATGATGAAGAATCTGCAGTTTGTCCCATGTGAAGACACCTTAAAGACATTTGTCAAGGCAGCAGTCCATAAAGACCCTGTCTCTCTGTCCCTCAAGGTGCTCCACCCTCTCCAGCAGCGTTTCCTCAACCTCATCAACCAGGAGAACTTTGCTCAGATCAGCCAGGAGGAAGCTGTCAAACAGGAAATCGTGGCCACGTTAGAGGCACTGTGTGGCATCGCAGAGGCGACGCAGATCGACAACGTGGTCTCGCTCTTCTCTTTTCTCATGGACTTCCTGTCCAGCTGCATCGGCCTCATGGAGGTAAGAGAACTTTGGGAAGGTGAAGGCAAACTCCGTAAAGATAGCCTGTTCTTTGTAGATCTAATCTGCGACAACTGTCTGATAGGACTGATCTGATCTGATGTGATGGATTTGAACTCAAAAGACAAACCAACAAAACTCCCCACACAGTTTGATTTGTAATCCATAAAATGAATACGAAATTTTCATCATATCACGTCTTATATCCTCTGATCACTGACTTCCTTCTGTTGTTGCTCAGGTCTACAGCAACACGCCAGAGACGATCAACCTCATCATCGAGGTTTTTGTTGAAGTGGCTCACAAGCAGATCTGTTACCTGGGAGAGGTGAGTGACACATCTTCCTCTGTTTTAACTGCAGACGATAATGTTTTCAGTTGTAAATGCTGTGCTGGTAAATATTTGTTTCCTGCCAGAGCAGCTGGTAGTTTACACATAACTGGATGTACGAGACACAAGCTGCCGGCCTTCAACTCGGAGCTGATGAAGGCGTCTCAGACTTATGTTGCTCTGCTTCCTTTGGGATGTTCTGTCAGTAGACGGCAGATTAATGTGATTCAAGGGATGGATGGGATGCAAGATTTGTTAAATGGCACAAATGGCATGGTTTTATGGGATACTGCTGGAAGGATAACATAAAGGTGAAGACTTTTATTAGTTCCTAGGATGTACGTCAGTCCAACTGTGGTAGGCAACAGACTGCCTGTACTTGTTGAAGCCGGATATGTTAACTGTCACTCCTGCCTCCTCTCTCCTCATCCAGACCAAGTCCATGAAGCTGTACGAGGCGTGTCTGACGCTGCTGCAGGTCTACTCCAAAAACAACCAGAGCAGGAAGCGAAGCGATGCCACAGCTGAGGAGGACCAGTACCAGGACTTGCTGCTCATCATGGAGCTGCTCACAAACCTGCTCTCCAAAGAGTTCATCGACTTTAGCGACACTGGTGGGCTGACTGTCTTTTATTATCAATTAATGGTGAACTCTGTCTCCAGTTAGACTAGAAGACTGCTCTGACGCTTAAGTCATGTAGCTTCGGTTGCTAAAGATTGAATTTTTTCAAACTGCTGTGTGTTCCAGATGACGTGTTTAGAAATCAAGACCAAGGAACGCCTGCGTCCAATCGGACAGTATCGGCAGCAGATGTGGTTCTCTATGGTGTCAACATCGTTCTTCCACTCATGTCTCAGGACCTGCTCAAGGTGAAACTGCACAACATGGATGTGTTTCAGTGTTTAGTCTATAGATTCAGACTGGATTTGTTATGGTGACGTGCTCTGTGGGCTAATACTGATCTTGTTCCTCTTGTTTTCCAGTTCCCCTCTTTGTGTAACCAGTATTACAAGCTCATCACCTTCATCTGTGAGATCTTTCCAGAAAAGATCCCACAGCTGCCTGAAGACCTCTTCAAAAGCCTCATGTTCTCCCTCGAGCTGGGAATGACCTCGTATCCTCCTACTGTGTGTGTGTGTGTGTGTGTGTGTGTACATCTTTCTTTTCTCTGATCAGTGTCACTTTTAAATAATGGTTTTAACCATTTTGTTCTTCTTTCAATATTTGTGAAGTTTAGCTTCATAAAGCCCTTTTAAGTAAGGTTTTGTACAATATGTTATAATACAGTGTGGTATTGATATTGTTTTAAAATCTGTTCTGACACTCAGCTATTGCTTCAAAAAGTTATTTCACACTGTGAAGATGCAGGTGCTTGGACCAAAAGCTAATTGTTTTCAGTGGAGAAGTTTGGTTACAGTGAATCCTTCTCAGCCCAAGATGTGGATACAACACACTTTTACAAAAATATTTTAAAAGCCAGAATCTCAAAATGTGCTGCAGCAGACAGGAGTGTTACCTACTGATACCTACCACCCTCTTGAGCTGCCAGTTTATCTGATGCAGAAAGAAGCCGATTGTTCTCCTTAACGTCTGTGTTCAGCATGAGTTCAGAGATCAGCCAGCTGTGTTTGGAAGCTCTGTCTCCTCTGGCTGAGCAGTGTGCGAAAAACCAGGAGAAGGACACGCCCCTCTTCGTCGCCACCCGTCACTTCCTCAAGGTACAACACACACCTGGCTCGTTTTCAACACCATATAACACGAAAATGTAATGATTAAGTTTGCCAAAGAAATGCATACAAAACACAATAAAGATTTAACAGAGCAGCAACAGATCTGTGAGAACATTTAATTCTTGGGGTGGGGGGGTTAATAAAAACAACTTAAGTCATATGAGACACATAAATGACAACCGAGAACACTAAATATTGATAAATGACAAAGGGAATACAATTCACTGATGTGCTCTTATCTTTAAGGCATAGTTTGACAGTTTGGGACAAGAATCCCCTTCAAGATGACAGCATCTAATTTTTACACCTAGTTCTTTCCATGTTTTAAAAAAAAACTAGGTGTCTCGTGTTAGGGTGCTAGTAGGAGGTACTTTTTTAGCCTTTGGACAGAGCTAGACTAAATGTTTCACCCTAGCTTAGTCTTTGTGTTAAGCTAATTGGCTGCAGCTTCATATCAGCCATACACACATGAGAGTGGAATCTTATCCAGCTGTCAAAAGCCATTTCCCAAAACATGGAACTATTTCTGTAAAAGTGTTTTAAGAAAGGCTGGAATGAAATCAGCAGCAGTGAGTCAGTGTACTCTTTTACTGTCCAATCCATGGTGTTGAAAAACAAATATTGATGGAGACTTTTGTTTCATAACAATTTTCTCCGTGTGCTTCATCGTCTGAACCTCCAGTTGGTGTTTGACATGCTGGTCCTGCAAAAACACAACACAGAGATGACGGTGGCTGCAGGAGAAGCTTTCTACACACTCGTGTGCCTGCACCAGGTGAGTGAACAACACACAGCACCTGTCAGTAGCAGGAGGATCCAGTGGTTCCACCTGCTGATATACCAGAGGAGAAAAACTGTAAATCTAATGAAAATGATATCGCTGTACAAGAGATATCAGCTCACAGAAAGAGTTTTCTGAGATTCATAAACAGCTTGTTTCAGTGGAATGATCTGATATAAGATGATAAACATAAATAAGAGCTGTTTTCATAAGTAACAGCTGATGTGCTCTCATCAGCTGCAGGAGGCAGACACATTTTGTGAATTACACTAAAAGCCCCCTAGTGGTCAGTCTGCGTCATAGTACAGAACTCAGTGTCGCACTACATAAAATCCAGTTCTCCTCTAACATTAAAAGACCAGAAAAACGAAAAAATATAAGCAAAAATAAGGAATTACTTATATTGATAACTGAATAAATAAATAATAAACTAAAAGTAATAGAAATTTGCATTTATATATCATATTAAAGGCAGATTTGTAAGAAAAGTTTGTTTTTTATCCTCATTCCCAACTCATCAAAAACTGAGGCTTTGGGATACTGGCCGACCCGTCCTACAGTCCCAAAGCGTCGTCTTAGACGAGTTGGGAATGAGAAAAAAATTTAAAACTGCTTTTTTTACAAACAGCAAACAGCAAAGAGAACCATTATTTATAAGCTTTATTGGGAATTTCTCAACTGTTCACTTTATTTTTGATATTTGTGTCTCAGTAAACTTGTGTGCTATCTTTGTTGGTGTTGATTTCAGTATGTTTTATCTGTTGTTCTTGTAATGCGTCACTCTTCTATAGTAAATCAGGCGTCTTCAGCTCTTCGTTGAGAAGGGCCAGATCAAAAGGATTAAATTACCACAGGCTGCCAGTTGATAAGTTCTGCAGAAGATTTTGATTATGTATTTGGGAAGGCGTTATTCCTGTGTCAGCCGACAGTAGAGAGATGACAGGAAGTGAGGGGGACCACAATGTGAACAGCTCAAAATATTTTATAGTTGAAAAATGAATTTGTTGCCACTTTTGGACAAACAGTGTCTTCTTGTACTGAAACTTCTCAGCTGATGACGTTGGCTCGTCTGTTAACTATTTTGATTTGACCCTGAGTTGATGGTCTGTTTCCCCTCTCTGTCAGGCGGAGTACTCAGAACTGGTGGAGACTCTGCTGTCCTCACAGAGAGACGCCGTCATCTACCAGCGGCTGGCTGACGCCTTCAACAAGCTGACGGCCAGCAGCACGCCGCCCACCATGGACCGCAAGCAGAAAGTGGCCTTCCTCAAGAGCCTGGAGGAGTTTGTGGCCAATGTGGGCGGCCTGCTCTGCATGAAATAACCACTGGAAACCGACTCCGCCTCCAATCATCGTTTTGAAAAGCAACCAATCAAAAAAAAAACCCCACCTGCTTCATCCCTAAGAACTATGGGTAGAAGAGACGGCTCGAAGCCTGTGAGGAACTCTGTCTCTCTGCCTGCAGGGATCCATCTCATGCCTGAATGTCGAACATGTTGTCGCCTCCTCGGATTTCTTTTTTGTTTTGTTTTCCTTCCCATCCATGTCACCCCAGGCCCCGCCCTTCCATCACGATTGACGGACTTGATGACGATGATGTGGTTACCATGGAGACAGAACTGCAGAGCAGACGGACTCAGCCTGAGGATCCTGCCCTGTTCACTGAAATGACGGAGCACTGGCCATCATGGCGACGAGAGGTGGAGCAGCAGCTGATGTCAACGACCTTGTGTACCTGGAGGCTGCCAGAGCACATACACGCGCGCACGCAGACACACAAACACACACACACAGACAAACACAGTGACTGAGGGTAAAACAGGTCGCTGTTAGTGGAAATTAAATACATTTTTCCTTTTTTTCCAGAGTGAGGTTTTGTAGTTGAGGTTGTTAGAGGGGCCATTTTGTTTCAAGAAAGCCATGGTGACCCCCTCCTACCCAATGTACACACATACACACTTCATATTAACAGTTTCCATTCTTAGGCACACTCACACACACACATATATGCCACCCCAATCCTTCCCAGAGTGCCTTTTGTTTTGTTGATTGTCCTGTGTGTGTGTGCGTGTGTGTGAATCGTGTCATACATCAACAGATAACAAACAACAACTGTGCCTGTCATTCGCCAAGAATACAGCAGATGCACACACACACACACACACACACACTCAAAAAACGCACATGCACACACATGCAAAATGTTGCCATGACAACAATGGTTTGTCTGGCCTGGCTGTCTTTGGGGTTGCTGAACCACACAGCGCAGGAGGACGTTTTTTGTTCGCGATGACAGAAAACCAAAATCGGAATATAATGTTTTCAAATCAGAACCTGACAAATGTTTGTTCAAAAAACAAAAAACAAAAAAACAACTGAAATGTTTTTATATGCCAGTTGATGGCAGAAAGAGTCGATTGAGTTCAACATTGTAAGAATTCAGCTGGGGGGGAGCAACGTTCATGTGTTGACCTTTGCGGTTTGATATTTTTTCTCTATTTGGATTGTAGTATTACGTTGCGGCCCCCCTTCCATCCGGACAGATGAAGGCCCGAGAAGGATCGGGCCTCTAAAGTTTAGCAGATTAATTTCAGTAGTATTTTTCTACAGCAGCAGATCCACCCTATCTCTCTTCAACACACACACACTGGATTGAAGCAAAGACTGTTTGAGTTGAAGGACAGCAATAACAAACCAAATAAAAAGGAACAGAGCCACTTGTTGAAGCATTATGTTGGAGACAGACTCCTCCTCATTCAGAGCACTATCCTGGTTATTGTAGAATGGCTGTTTTGTTAATGAAGTGTAAAAGTGTACATAAAGTTATTGTATAAAACCTTTTGGCCTCTTCATTTCCCTTTATGCTGTCTGTTGTCTACTTCAGTAATACATAAAGTTACTGAATAATTATTTTTTAATATATTTTATATTCAAGAGAACATTCAAATAAAGTAAAAAAGAAAAAAAAGAACTGTAGAACCAACATCCACTTGGTCACCTTTGTATACAAGCAGTTGCACTGATGGATGCACAGTCAGTACATACTAAATATTCAGTGAGTATCTCATCTGATCACATACACAATCCATTTTTCCCAGTACCTCAAGAATTTATCAGTCTGTAAATGTAATAAAGTTTGATCCCTTGAATAGTGGTAACAGTATCTATCCAGTCCGTCTTTGTTGGAGGTTCAGCCTGTAACCATGTTTGTGTCGCAGCTTTCTTGCGGGCAGCTGATGTATCTATCTTTAGTAGGTATTTATCTTCAGCCAAAATATGAGCGTCACTGTTGCCCAAATAAATTGTAGTAAAAGAGCTGTCAATCTCATCACCAAATATGTTGTGTATTGCTTCTGTCACCTCCTGCCAATATGACTGAATGGCTGGGCGGCCCAACAATATGTGGATATGATCTGCCAGCTGTTTCACATTTCCTCCAGCTTAGACCTCTTTCCATCACACCTGTCGGTACACTTTTTAGCTTAAGGGTTATAAAATATCTGATCAGATGCCTCCAGCAGAGCTCTCTCAAAGGCCTGATCTTGTGGGAGATGATTGGATCTGCCAGACATGTTGGTAGCTGTTATTCAAGGTAAGCAGGACATTGGAGTTAAAATATCACCTGTCGAGCTCATGGAATGAATAACTGAGGTGCTGTTCTGTACTGACGGGTCTATCTATTTCTTTTTTTTTCATCCCATTTAGAGAAATAAGGTTAGCCAAAGTAACAGACACCTTAGTATAATCCAATGCAGTTAAACAGAACAACAGTCCACACTCTCCACAGTGACTGTCAGTTGAATGAACGACTTCAAAACTGTTTGAACAAACACTGAACGTTACGACTATCATGAAGAGGTTTGTAACAGGACTGATGCATTTCACAGCAGCGCTCCATTTTATAGAATAGATTGTTTTGTTTGTTCTGTGAATGTTGCACAGAAGGACTCAAACTTATTGTCATTTTTTTTAAATGCCCATTGCTGTTCAAATGAGAAATACATTTACTTTTTATTCGTTTTAGCTGGGAACACTGACAAACCATAGACATCTACCCATGTATATGTCTATGAGAGAAACAGCCAGATGGAGACTTTTGTCCCTTCTCAAGAGCCATACTTTCTGGAACTACGTCATCAAGCCGCGACTTCTCACATGTTCACAACACAGCAGCGGTAAAGTAAAGCGCTCGTCGGGATCGGGAGCAGTTTCTGACAGGTGTGCTCATTTTACCTCTCGTCATTTCTGTCATTCAGTCATCAGACTCTCCTCCGCAGATGTACATGAGGCGTTCTTGTTGTGATTACATATTAATGTCGGGGATAATGGAAGAGTGTTAACCAGGATTGTTTGTAGTTTTTAAACGTAACGTTACAGTGTCTGTGTCCATCAAATTCGAACTAATACACGTATAAAGTCACCCAAGGTAAATATAATTAAAACGGTAAGAATAACTGTGGTTGTAGAGTTAGTGTGTTTATAAAAGGAGTGAAGAGAAAAAAGGAGACAAATCCACTGTAGACGACACAGATGTGTCCTGGAGGGTTTCTGAGCTTTCAATATATCAACGCTGATTGTAGAAAAGATGACGCTTATCTGAATTGACGGCTTTATTTATGCAGAAGCAGCTGAAAGAATATAAAGAGTTGGAAAAGATTCTTGTTTTTTGCGTAGAAGAACACATTGTGTTGTGCCAGAAACATTCACACCAACAGGGTCAGAGCAGCAGTTAGTGTGTGTTTAATGCAACTCTCATGTTTGGAAGTCCACAAACCTGAAGAAAAAAAAAATGTTTCAATGTCTCAAAAAGCTGAAATGAGATCAATCCAAATTCTCTGACAAAGCAGGGAAACCAATAAGCAGTGCAGAAATCGAAGCACATGCCCATCCTGTGTGTGGCAGCTTTTTGCTGCTTCTCTGCTCTCATGGGTTCTGAAGTTCTTGGGTCTGTATTGCAAAAGAGATCTAATTAAATGAAATCAAGGTCATAACAATGATAAATGCAAATAACTCAATACATAAACGAATAAAGGACTTACTATGACACTGTAGTGTAGGATAGAAAAAGTAAGAGAAGTAAAGAAGAAAATAACTGGTCTGAGGCTCATCCATTCTTTTTTTTCTAAGTCATCATTAGAATAAACAGTTAGATAGAAAGATCATTAGATACAATTAAATCATGCACAGTGTCTTTAATTCAAAATGAGCCTGATGAGTGTGTTCTGGTCTGGAGTCCATGTGGTGAAATGTGTCATTTTGAAGTGGGTTTTTTTTTGTTTTTTTTTTGTTAGAGGCTTCACAAAAATCACTGAAAGCTAAATAACCATATTAAAATACTTTCCACATGGAGAATATAAAGAACATCACATGTAAAATAACCAAGTTGATGTTCAGTGCAGTGACCTTTTTTACTTTACTCTTTACCCACCATTTTCTCGGAAAACTGTATTTAGACAGCAGATCAACTACAGCTCAGTGTGATGATGTCATCACTATATAATTGTATGAGAGGTCAGTAAACATTCATTCCCAGTTACCGCCCTGTTACTGAGGGGCTGCTCACCTCGAGTTTGAGGTGAGACGTATCACATCACCAGCTGAAGTGAACCAGCAGTAACCATGTTTATTTCTTTTAGTTTCAGGTGTTCTGACCTCCTCCTCTGTCAGCCATGAGCGACAGTGACGACGACGTCCCCGCGCTGTCAGCTCACACTCTGGCCGCCCTGCAGGAGTTTTACAATGAGGCCAGGACCGCCGAGGCTCACAGCACGGCACCGCCAGACCAGTTCGCTGTGGGAGCGGTGGAGGAGGACTGGGTGGGTTCAGTGACAGAAACACTGACACTGCATTTGATCTGTGATTCATTAAGTATCGATGCGGTGAAGTGTAGACACTGAGGATGAGATTTAGAAACTGCTGAAGCATATATTTTCTTTCTTTTTCTTTTTACAATTGTCATCAGGAATTATTTGTATGTATTTATTGTGTGTGTGTGTG
>CAEMYA010000106.1:2334722-2350282 GCA_903131615.1 Diplodus sargus
GTGTGTGTGTGTGTGTGTCCATCAGAGGATGAGCCAGTTCTGGTACAGTGACGAGACAGCGACGAAATTAGCGGAGGAGGTCATACGTGAAGCTGGAGAGGGAGGCAGGTAAAACCACACACACACACACACACACACACACACACACACACACACAGTATGAAGAAGAAATTCAAACTCAGCATTAATGAGGTAATAAAACATACTCAGAAATATGAACGTTTCAATGTTTAAGCTTCTTCTCCAACATGAGCGCTGGGTGTCTTCATGTTTCCTGTGTCTTCCACACGTAGGATCGCGTGTGTGAGCGCGCCCAGTGTGTATCAGAAGTTGAAGCAGGGGGTGGTGGACGGCTCGGACCGGGTGTCTTCTGTCGTGCTGGAGTACGACCGCCGCTTCGCAGCCTACGGCGATGACTTCATCTTCTACGACTACAACGAGCCGCTGTCCTTCGCGGCCGGCGCGGCTCCTCAGAGCTTCGACATCGTCCTCGCCGACCCGCCGTACCTGTCTGAGGAGTGTCTGAGCAAAGTGGCCGAAACCGTCAAGTACCTGAGCAAAGGCAAAGTGCTGCTGTGCACAGGTGAGAGGGAGGAGGGGCTCAGTCTGCACCTGCCAGGTTTTCTTATTATAGTAAGTCACAGAGATGAGCACCTGTTTCACTCTGCGATGAATCTCTGACAGTCTTTGTCAGTCATTCAGCAACATTGCTAAAGTTTAGAGAGACTTGTTTTTTAACTGCCTGGTTAAAAATAAACCATCTGCTGTGTGAGATAAAAAAGGTTTTTGCCTCGTCTTCAAAGTTGCAGGTTAAGTTCCGAAAGAAGCCAATCTTTATTTTCCTCACAGATTGTGAGGGATTGTTCTGATAAAGGAACAAATGATTAACTCTTTCACAAAAACAGTTGTTATGACATGAGAAGCAGGATCTGGGATAACGTGTACATGTTGGCTCAGTTTCTGCTTGAGACCAAGTATTGAATGAATAAAAAAAGTAAACATAAAAGAAAGTATACTACATGCTGTTAATCCTATATAACTTTAATAATTAGGCTTGGTTTCTAAAACATTGTATTGTTTGTTAACAGTGAAATAACTATTAACTCATCTTTAATCAACTATAAATTGATTAGTTAATAAAGTACGAACTGATGTTTTGAGTCCACACTCATGGTTTGAAAAACTGATCAGCTCTGAATTCTAACATTAGTCATCTTTGCAAACCCAGCCGGTGTCTGACTGACCTGTTTGGCTCACCAGTATTTAAAGCCTCTTTGTGTAGATTTGTATGTGGTCAAATGTCATCAGATTTGAAGGTAAATGGAAAAAGTACGCAGCAGAAATGTTCGGAGCGTCCTGTGACGTCTGACCTTTGTGTCTGCAGGAGCCATCATGGAGGATCTGGCCAAAAATCTTCTGGATGCGAAGATGTGCGACTTCCTGCCGAAACACAACAAAAACTTGTCGAATGAGTTCCGCTGTTTTGTCAACTATCCGTCTCGCCTGCTGTCCTGCTGAGGAGCTGAACGCCTGCCGGAGCAGCAGCTGGGGGGACGGAGGAAGGAGGAAGGAGGACGTCACACAGAGATGTTCCAGCACCGCGTCTCACAGCTCGTACTGTTCAGGAGTGAAGGGATGTATGAAGAAAGTGGACGTGTTCAGTGTTAGTTTGATCTCTTAACGGTTACAGGTGGACTTGAAAACAATTACTTCATCCATGAGACTTTAATTTGGGTCAGTAGTGTGAGTCTTAACGTACCTTTAAGTTCTAAAGATGGAAACTGACTCTGTCTGCTGTTAGTTACTGATCAGCAGCAAGGCAGAGAGTTTCAGTTTGGCAGAATATTTGTCATAAGACTGTCTTCATTTAGATTTTTCTCCCCGCTGAATGCACGCTGGGAGATGAGCCCAGGACACGATGTCAGAGCAGTACAAGATAAAGAGTTTGTTGAACAAACAAGCAGCAGAGAGGTAACGAGAGAGAAACAAACTGTATGTAATGGGAGTCTTCACACAGACGTGTGAGGAGCTGAGCCACACAACTAAAACCTTTTGTCATGTTTCATGTGATTCCTCGTCGGAGGAGCAGCAGCTGGTGTCTAACAAGAGGAAAGATGCAGGAAGAATAAATAAAAATGTAAAAAAAGGAAAGATATCTCATACTGAAGGCGTGTTTATTCTCCGAACCCCTTACACCATGAGATGACTACATCAGCTGAGAGGATTTCTGGGATGTTACAAATGTCATCACTTCCTGTCTCCTAAAACTGCTAAATGTGCCGGAGAAATGAACAAGTGCTCAGTTTTGGTTGCACAGTCGCTGGGAGAGACACGCAAACTCTGCACTGAATGTGACCGCTCAGTCCATTTGTTGGAGACCGTTTACAGTTTACAATAAAGTCACCTGGAGTACTTGTTGTTTGGGTGACAAGTTGTTGCTCAGGTACTGAATATGGATGTAGTTTCTCCTGGTGATCAGAGCAGAAGGCTCAACCTGCAGCTGTGTTTTCACATCAGCAGGAGGCAGCATGGAGCAGGTCGTTTCACTCCGCTGTCAACATGTGTTTGCTTTAATTTAAACGGCCAGTCCCTCAAAACTACAGATAAACATCTTCATACATCATTCTACACACAGTTGTATCCATCTGTGCAGATAGTGATGAGTTATATGTCCATAAAATAAATTGAGATTTCTGCCTCCAGCCACGTCATATGGAGGAAAACCTTGATTTGCATGAATTTCACATTCACATTCTAATCGAAATGAAAAATAGAGGCATTCTGACTGATGGTCCCAGACTTTTGGCCCGCACTGCATGTTCTGTTTGCTTTGGCTGAACTGAACCCTTCAAATATCTCGTTGCACTTCAGACTTTCATCTAGTCTTCTCTGGATGTTCAGGCCTTTACAACAGTTGCAGACTCGGTTTTTCTCTACTTGGTGTGATTTTGCCTCCCTGTGCAACTTTTTTTTGTCCATTCAGTGTTTATATCCGAACGGCATCATAACCCAGAGATACAGCGGAACAAATAAAAGTCACATCTTAAGACCAAAACAGACAAACAGTCCTCATTTTCTTCCAGATGATGAACTTAAAGTCAGTCTGCAGGAGCTCTGTCTAATCATCCTGATCTTCACACTTGTTTGGGGGACAGTTTCAGAAGCCTCTACCTCTCAGGTAGAATCTCTTTGGATTGTTTAAAGCGGTAGTTGGGGAGAGAGATGCAAACGTATAATCAGGACCAGGAGTAGAAATCCACAGCTCTGCTGCCTTCATACTTTGTTCCCTGCGGACAGCTGGCCGGCCTTGCCCCCTGCCCTCTCCAGGCTCTGGTTGCTGGTCCCGCCGTCCCGCTGCTTCTCCAGCAGCGGGACGCAGGTGCAGCCCACCGCGACGGACACGTAGATCTCTGTGTACGAGTGTCGGCCGCCGAGGCAGGAGCCGGTTCTCCTCAGGATGACGGACGGAGCGTAGACCGGAGTGCTGCGGTACAGCTCGCTCTCCTCGCCGTGCGGGCCGACCAGGCAGCCCTTACACAGGCAGTACGCCTCCGGGATGTGGCGGGGGTACCTGGTGGGGTCGTACGAGATCCTGGCAGAAGGAATTCAACAAATAGAATCAATCAGAATACAAACTAGATAAGACCAAAAACTCCTACAAAATCCTGCCTCCTGTACGATGCACCTGCTCTCACCTGTAGGCCCAGGGCGACATGCTGAGCAGGTTGACCGGGAGGCGGGTCTTCCTGTCGGCCGGGGACCGTGCGCTGGTCGGGCACGTCAGGTTGAGTTTGTCCTGCGGCTCCAGCTGCAGGGCGTGATGGAAAGCGCTCATCACTCCCACCGAGAGACGCCCGAACATCTGCTCCAGGATCTCCTCCGGCAGGTCCAGGCAAGCCCGAGCCCTGCTGGCCTTCTTCCGTACCCGAGCTGCCCCGGCCGGCCAGCCCAGCAGCAGCAGCAGGAGGAGGAGGAGGACGCGGATCCGCTGAGGCATCACTGAGCAGTCGTGACAAAATGTGCCAACAGTTAAGAGGTCTCCCTGCGCTGCTGTCGCCTTGCTTATAAAACGACGTGTAGATTATCAGAACACCAAGAGACCCTCGTTCATGAGACTTTCCTCTGCAACAGGTCACTCTCCTCTGTTAGAACCCGCCGAACTGTTGGAGGTGTTGGAGAGGCAGCGGCAGGCAGGCAGTCCTCAGTCCTGGCCGGGAGACCGAGGCGGAGGCGCGCCGCCAGGGAAACTGCGGAAACATCTTGGCACAACGCGTCCACAGATCGCCAGGAGTAATAATGACTTTAGGGTTAGAAATTACTACCGAACTGGGAGTGAAGCACCTGCCGCTTTCTGTTTAAGACGAGGAAAAAAAGGGCCACCGTGACAGTCTTCCTTTTGCTTTTCTCCGCTGATGCGTGCGTAAAAATCCGTTTTTACGCGCAGGAACAGTCTGATCCACATGCAGAGCGGGTCTAAATCAGACTGGAGGCACTGACAGATAGAAGTCCCGTCATAAACCTTCGGCCCCGGAGATGAAGGAGGTTCATGAGAGCAGCTCCTGGCGGCAGTGGGAAGCGCAGACTGTTGGCTGTGCTGCTGCAGCCTGGCGTCACACCAGAGTCTGCTGCACTCAGATCCACCGGGTCCAAGTTCTTCTGTCTGCTCTGCATTAACTAAGAAACTGTGACGTCAGGCCAGAACACCGCAAATAGATTAAAACATTTTAAAAAGACTAAAATCACATGTTGATGTGTTTTTTTGCCAAGGACTTAATTTCTCAGTCACGTGACGTCAACTGAGAATTTTTCATTAAGATTTATGTGAGACAACGAATTTCAATCATACTTTGCACATAAAAAGCCACTCAGTGGTTCCTTTAATGCAGCTCACCCTCCACTGAATCTTCAGTTTAACCTGCTGCCTCATCAGGGACATCACACCAGTAACTCAGACTGTCAGTGTGTTTACTGTGCCGGAGAAACTCACACAGCGCATGGTTTATGTTTAAAGGAGGTTACTGAATGACAGAGTGACACTGCTCACATTTTTTTTTTCTTCAATAGATAAAATATTTTCTCTTTTAATTACATCAGTGAGTAAACAAAGAAACGCACAGGGAAGAAGAAAATAAATACAACGCTACAAATAAACATACACAAATCAGAGAGTGATAAAACAGGACCCAGACTGGATGGATTACATAAGTTTTGTCATGTTGATGGATTTTCCAGATGAGAAAAAGGAAAAAAGAGAACAGAACATCAGAACAGTGAAACGTTTTTTTATTGTTTTGGCTCTGTGTCCCAACACTGAATCTAAAATGAAGAGGTGACAGCGAGGTTGAATTGCAGAATTTCAGTTTTAAAGATGTTTCAGGGCGTTTACGCCCATATCGGGTGAACAGTGAAGAACTCGTAGTCCACTCAGCCTCGGGAGGAACATCATGTCCTGAAAGTATTTCTGTAACGTCTACACACTTATCACACATCAGCACTTTGACCTCATTGTGATTTATTTTCAACCCACAGAGCAGGAGCACAGAGCCAAAACAGAGCCGTCCAAATAGTTTCACACTGCAGTTTTTTTAAATTATTTTTTTAGGCCAAAGTTACTCAGATGTAAGGGGAAGGTGATCAATCTGACGGAACCCTCAGTGATGTCCATCAAGAACCCTCTTTATTCTGAACCATTTGTTTTGTGCTGAGGAGCAACAAGACTTTAAGTGATGTGGTTTTGTGGTGAAACGTTGTGCTCTTGCCTTTGAAAAGGTAAAAAAAAAAGAACAAAATGTTGCAACAACTCAGTGGAGGCAGAGGATGGAAGCTGTCACTCTGGCAGCAGGTCGTCTCCCAGCTCTTCATCTGCAAAGTCGTCATCCTCCCCGCGCTTCTTGGCTCCCGTCTTTGGTCTCTCCATCTGAGGCCCCAGCGGGTCAACATATGACGCGTCTGCAAATGAGATGATGAGTTTATTGACCATAGAAGTGCATTTCTGTGTACGCTCTTAAAGATCTACACACTTAGTGTGAATCAGCACAAGAGCGAAATGAACACAGTGCTGTTAAAGGCAACTTAACGTCTGCTATCTGAGGTGCTGAAGACGACGACTAAGACGAGTGACTTGGCACATTGAACTACCTGTAAGCCCTGCTTCATATCAAAAATATATACATCCCAGCGCCTGAGTGTTCTACAGAAATGTTTTGTGCTTGGATTTCAGACATCAGTGTAAAACCTAGGACGATGTGAAGCAAACTGGCAGTGGTTGGCAGTTATCCAGGTAGAAAGTATGTTTAAGAAGACCTTTTACACATTTTCATTTCTTTTTTCCTGTCCTTGCGTGTTTCTTAATAGTTTTCTTATGTCTGTAAAAGATCTTTGAAAGTTAAAAACATCAAAGTCAACAGCAACAGAAGCTCCTCTCTCCCACAGAAAACACTGCTCCTGAAATGCCTTGTCAGTAGTCCCGCCTTTAGTTCTGTGACTTATTGACATCACCATGTCACATATGTGCATGATTCATGCCTGGCGGCGTGGTTGGGATGCAACAACTTATTCAGCACAGCTGCTCTGTTGTTGTTAGCGGTGCTGGCTCAGGCATATATGAGCTGACCAATTAGAGAGGCCTGGGTGTTCAGGAAGGGGATCTTAAAGAGACAGGAGCTAAAACAGTGTCTTTGACAGAGGGGGAATACAGAGCTTCAGCACTGGACAGTCTGAGAAAACTGATGTGTTTTTTTTAGCACTAAAGCATATAAACCTGTTCTGTAATGATTAACCTACAAATGAGCAGAATATCCTTAGTGTCATTTGATTGTTTGAAAATGAAACAAAAAGATAAATACTCTGTGTTTTGTCACTGACTGTTAGTTCTTACAATTGTTAACAGCGACTAAAACTGCGACTTTTTATGGCCAATAACAAACGGAAAAAAAGTGAAACTCAAGAAAAGAGGATCAGTGGGGGTTTATATCATGTAACTTATTTCAGAGGAGAAGTGAGAGTGCGACAGGAAAAAAAGCTGTTTCCTCACCTATTTCTTTGGGGCTGCTGGCCTCGTAGGGCTCATTGGAACCAGGAAGTGACCTCATCTTGGCGCTCAGTCGCTCTCCTTTAGTGCTGTTGCTGCTGTGGCTGCTATCTGCACACAACACACAAACACACACTCTGATTAGCAAACCTGCTGAATTATAAACCTTTAAAAGCATCAGCCATAAAACTGCAAGGCTCTTGCACATTTTTTATTTCAAAATTATTTGTTGTTAACGGTTCTTAACATTTTTAACTTGTACGTTGTAGACACTGTAAGCTGAAAAGGAAGCCATGTAGTTATCCAGCTCCATCCTGAACCATTTCAAACCCAACCAGACAGAGTCACAGCTTCACAGAGGTCAGACTGAAGACACGTTTGTTTTCTCACATTCTGAAAAGTCAACATGGTGGAGATGTGAGAGTTTCATCTCACACAGACAGTAAGTTATGAATGTGTGTGTGTGTGTGTGTGTGTGTGTGTGTGTGTGCGTGTGTGTGTGTGTGTGTGTGTGTGCGTGTGTGTGTGTGTGTGTGTGTTTTGTACTGCCATGATTCAAAATGAATTAACAATTCATTTGAAACTTTGTAAAATTAATTAATTTAATTTAAATGAATTTAAACCAGACAGGTCATTGAATTTAAATGAGGTGAAATGCTCCACACAAAGACAGAGATCCATTTTCTCTTGTTATCTTCCGTAACATTTGCTGTCAATCAGTGTAGTTTGATGTGTCACACACTAATTATTCCTGTCATCCAACAACTGTTCTAACCGTGAAATACGGAGGTTGGAAGGTTTTGAAAGGATTTTTTTAAGGTCCAAATGTATTCCAAAATAATACATACAAAGTATTGACATAGTTCAATAAAAACCTATGTTAATTACTTGTGTGATTGTATCTTGCAATGATAATGTACAGCTGTGACAGAATCCTTTGGGAACCACAGGGTTTAGGTGACAAGTAATATGCTTCAGCTCAGCCTCACAACAATCCATCTGAATTTCTAGTGAACGTTTGCTTTCGCCAAACCTTAAATCATAATCACCTTTTCTTTTTAAATGGTTGAGTTGTTTTACCACAACCAAAAATGTGACAGCACTGCAAGAGAGTGTCTTTAAGCTCAGCTCAGGTCCCTCATCATCGTCTTAGACACAGAGCTGCTACTCCTCACTCTTCAACATGTAATAAAGAACGTGTGTGTGTGTGTGTGTGTGTGTGTGTGTGTGTGTGTACTTGTTACAGGCTCAGATGACAGGCTGACAGAGCGATCTACTGCACTGAAGGACAGACATGATTACAGACAGCAGCAGCCCACATCTGGCTGCCAGGTAGCCTTGGAAACTGACGAGCACAGAGACAGAAAGCTGGAAAACAGGAAGGAGGAGGAGGCCCCGTATTCTACCTTCCCTCAGTCCCAAACATCGCACACGAGGCCCTCACATACTGCTGGCAAACTGAAACCTCTGCCTTTTCTCATTTTTCTTTTCTCTTCGTGGTGTTTTTTTCCCTTTATAAAACACAAGTGGGAGACATGGAAAAAGAGTGATAACCCGACAGGTTGCACGCCAGACTTTAAATCAATTGTGCCTAACAGTTTCCACAAAAAAAGTTTGAAAACAGTTTTTTTCTCAGAAGCACAGAAGCACTAATATTTCTGTGAAGGTTGACAACAACATCGATGAGTCAACTTAAAAGGCTTTTGCAACTCACATTCCAGCCCAAACTTGTTCAGAAAAACACTAGAAGATCTTAATGGGTCAAACGTAAGGACAACAAATGCTGACAAACAGCTGTTTAATGATAGCAACGTTCCAACACTAGACTTTATTGGTTGGACAGAGAGAATAAGAACACAAAAGTTAAGGGAAAAAGAGAGAGTTAACAGCCAAGAGAAAGAAGAGAAATGAGAAAAACAAATATGAAAAACATTTAGGCACATGCCGGATCCTGCACCTCTGTCTCGCTCTGTGACAGTCGTTTGACCAGTTTCACATGAAAGAATACTGCAGGTTTGAATGCACCAGAAAACAAACGGCACCGACTAACACTCAACTTGCAGTGCTGCAAATACGCAGACTTTACAGAAAAGAGGGAAAACTCTCAGGTGCTCTTGAGGTTTTCTCAAATATCTGACAGAGGTTTGGGTGAACACTCCTTCTCCTCCTCGGTGCAAACGCTGACCGCAGTCCAACATCACAGCTGCCTGTCAGCCAAGATTTCTGGAGCAGTTTCAGGTGTTTTGATGGAAACACAATACTTAGGTTTCACAACTTGACTGTTTACCCTTGGAAAACTGTTCTGAGAGCTTACTTCTGCTCTGCCAGTGCACAATGCTCAAAACTTCACTCGGATCGTATTCAATAGTAAAAGAATTTGTTCTAATTTCAAGTATGATGTACTTTAAAAAAACATAATATGAAGGTGAGGACTCTGGTATAAAGACAGTGAAACTGTGTACGTTGTTCCAAATGTGCCTCATTAGATGAGGGACCAAATGTGCCACATAAGTAGGTTTGCACATCAACAAATTCAGCATTTCTCATGGAAAGAGAAAGACGCTTCGCACACTGCATGGCTCCAAATTTCAAAATGTAGCAGTGCCATTTTTTGGCAAACCTGCTTTTCATCAGACTCTAAGATATATGAAGTCAGAGACACAAAGACTTTAGATAACGAGCAGTCAACTTCACAGACACACAGTCACTGTCTGGTAAAGGGCAGGTTGGCTCAAAATATCACATCTTCGGTGCATTTAATAATTTGGAATATATGAGCTCTGCAGTGTGTGAGCTGTCTTTCTCTTTTCATATTTTGCTGTGTTTGACTCGACAGATGCCTTTCACACATTATCTAATCGGCTAATCAAACATCCGGCCGAGCAGCAACAGTTGATAACTGACTTTTTGAGTAACACCGTTACTATAAAAATAGATAGTCATGAGATAAATGCTGGAGGTTTATGTGATTGATTAACAGATTGATCGAGTACAGTTGATAACATGGTTCGCAAATCTGAATGTTCAACGTTGTCAATTCTTGTGGAGACTAATACATCAAATATTGATTCTCAGTTTCATTCTTGAGATGTTGGTTAAGCTGCAGAGCGTTCGCAAATGTTTGAAACCCACTCTGGACCGCAACAAATGGGAAATTATTGTAAAGAAACAAGAAAGTTCTACTTCTTCAAAAGTTCTTGTTGTCCAAGTGTTCTGAAGTTACAGACTTACAGCTTCCACTTAAATCCTTTTGAGTGAGAATCTTACATACCTCTCCCTGAGTCCAACAGCGGACTAAGTTGTTTTGACTCAGGTTGAGATTCTGGACAGCAAAGAGGAAGCAGCGTGAGAGTACAGATAGAGAGAGCCAGAGAAGCAGAGCAGCAGTATAACAAAAACAAAGAAAGAGAAAAGAAAAGATTACAGAGTCAGACTGAAAAGAATTCCGCACAAATAGAGAGAAATATAAATAGCACAGAGAGAAGCGGTGACACTAGCATCGGTGCAAATGTGAGAACTAATTTATATGCATTTTATAACTCTCTCACCTGCTTTAACATCCATCTCTGATGTGCCGTAAGAAAGTAAAAGAAGGGTTTGGGGTTTAGATAAACAGCTTAATGCGTCACAACCAATATTCAACAGTGCAGTGGAACAAATGTGCTGGATGATGTTGTAAAAAGCTTGACAGATAAGTTTGCTCTGGCAGTACAAAACACAATGAAACAGTAAAAGCACACAAGTTTAAGGTTTTCTAATCTCATCTGTCAGGACACAGGGGAGTAATTACAGTGCTGGCTGAGTGGAGCAGCAGGCACATTAACAGGTGCCTGATGTATGTATCTAACTACACTACAGGACGTTTCACTGCCCAAGCGAGCAGAGCTAGGTCTCGTTACAGTTTTTGGCAACTCTCTAGTTTGTCTGGACTGCATTTAAAATCTGCTGATGAGCCAGCTTTCCAGTGTTGGAGCCAGTCTACAATATGTGTCTGTATTTGTTGTGGATGTGTAGTGAAGGGAAGCCGAGACTGTAAAAAGTGTGTCTTCTCCAGTTTCTGCTGTTACTTTCAGCATTTACAGGTTACCTTAATGGTCTTAACCTAGAAAGACTTGACGCTGGATGCAGAAATTAATTTAACCAAGGAGGACCGTTATTCTGTCCTGGAGAGGTGTTGTACCTCCTGGTGACCTATCTAGGGTTAGTTCATTGAAAGGACTTCAAAATAATCAGAACATGACTCTGGTCATGACTCAGTGTGGTGTATCGAGGAATACCCATGATGCTGGCCTTCTTAGGAGAGCTGAGGACAGGTGTGGAGACGCCTGCTGCCCAGCAGCATGTGTGAGCAACAGGTAGAGGAGAGAAGGAGGTGATGACATGATGATAATGAGCTGAACAGTACTGATGAGCCTTTAAACTCTAACTCCAGTTAAAACCACCAGACAAGAATACAGTAAATGACCTGAGCGTGTTTATATATCTGCTGAAAAGATAACTAGTTTCAGCGCTGATGTCAAAACAATACTTTTATAAAACCTTACTGTGAGAAATTTTGAAAAAATACAAAAAAATCTAACTATGACTGAATCAACTGAATAACAAACTGACCCCAAAGGACAACACAATTTTTACTTTGTTGACATGTGGCGGACCCTGCCAACTTTCTAGCTTCAAACAGTGTTCTGAGACCTGATTTTCACTCTGAGAACAGCTGATGGAAAAAAACACATATTCATAGTTAATGCCTCATTAATATTGTAAATATCAAAATTAAGTTTGAATTTCTTTCTCTAAACTTCACAGTGCCCTTTTGAGAAAGAGGCAAAACTTTTCAAAGATAAGAATTTGACACAAGCAGCAGTGCAACAACTTTGCTGGTAGTGTCTTAAAAAGAAACAGAATCGCTCAGTTCTAGCTTTTTGAATTGAAGTTTTCAAAACGTGTGCTATGAGCACATTTAAAACTAAAAAAAGAGTATTGAGGTCTGGAACACAGCCCTACTTGTACTAACAATATATGCACTCATGCTGTTGTTAGGGACAGTGTATAAAGTAGGTGTTACAAAATATGGAGTAATGTTTCACCATCCAAACATTTTCAGACCAACACAATGACTCACCAGCGCTCCCGGCGCTGCCCTCTCTGCCTTCTCGGCGACTTCTGGCACTGCCGTCACGTCCCGACTTCACCCTCTGCAATAAGAGAGAAGGAGGGGGAGGGATGGGGATATCAAAATCAAATTACAGACAAAATCTAAATTTAAAAGAATTGCTGTAATTTAATAAAAGCATGCACTCCAAATGAACAAGCAGACACATTTCAGCCTCAATTTTCTGATCCAGGTCATTCTTCCCAAGACTGAGCCTGTCTACTTTTCACCTCTCTCTTTATTCATCTTTCCCTCTGTGTCGCATGCCTTATGCCAGTTTTACTGGCAAGAAAAAAAATTGTAACAACTAATAACATCTAGCAAAAAGCTAACCAGAAAGATTTTAAAGAAAATTCCACTGGAATTTGACAGTGTATAAATGTCACATTTAAAGAAGTCTGACATTTCCAGTTTGTGTTGAATAAGCTCAGGGAGTACACGGCAGAGGCACTACTACAATGAGCAGTTAGCAACATGATGGGTAGAAATAAGAGAACATGGATACGGGTATTTCCATTGTGAAGTAAGACGTTTAACATAAACACAACATAAGCTAGAGAAGTAATTTAATCTTCTCCACATTGGTTTTTGGTTCTAATCATTCTCTTATTCATCACTACATACACTCAGCAGTTATATCCGTAAGATCAGTTGCCTTCTGCTGTCAGTTTGGAGAATACGAGAATAATGAGTCAACCCTCTGGCTCTGTCTGGGTCTCTGTCGGACTGTTTCTCTGCTCCAACAGCATCTCTGGGCTCATTTAAAAGCAGCTGCTTGTCATTTGATAAAATCATCTTCCTCATCTGTTCCTGGCTCTGATGAATATCACCACAGGACCAAGGCACACTGCTCTGTTACTTTCAAGATTAACCCTAACCCAAAAACACTGACAGGTTTGTGGTTCACAGGCCCGTCATGAATTCTGAGTTTGGAACTTAAGTTTTTGAGTCACCATCAATAGCAGATATTGCATCCTTTAACATAACAATGTACAGCTGAATTAATTTAAAGCAGCTATAAGGAACCTTGATTCTTTGATTCTGGCGGATCCTGTGGACAAAATTGGTAAGAACACCACGGCTTCCTGTGTGAATTTGTTTTGGAAACAGGTCAAAGAGAGGCAACATTTTATGAATACTATTTTTCTTTTCTTAAACATAGCTGTTTGCAGGATGCATGGCAGTGAAATAATGTTTCCATTTGTGGTTATGTAAGACTAAGGGCGCGTTCACACTTGGCCCAGTTACTCTGACTGTGCCGACTGTCCCTCCTTCCCAGCCCCCGATGGCCTGCACTCCCATTGCTCCCACCGCAAGAACATCACAGAGAACGTGACTGTTACTTTAATGACATTGCAACTTATTTTGTGTCATTTTGGTCATAGAGAGCCTTCTCACATTCCAGGATTTCTTGATTATACAATGCGGCGTAATATGTGATTATAGATCATGTCCACGTTGCGCACCTGTGCTTGTGTTCGTCCATGAGCGACTGTATCTTGCCGAAGCACACCTCTTCCAACTGTGCCAGGGCCAAGAAAGTAAGAAAGTACGGTACCGTACGGAGCCCTCATACTTATGAAAGTAACGGGACCTTCAGGGTCAAACATGCTTGGGCATGGTACGGATTGCTTAACGTGAGAGCGCCCTCAGTGCCATTTATACACCTGGGTTACATGAAGTCCTGCAGCTTACACTTTCAGTTGCTTGGTAATAGTGATTCTGTTGAGCCTAAGCATGTCAACAATCTCTACATCCCTTCACAGTAGGCCAAAATCATAAATCACCAATAAGACAACAGACATGGCAGAATGATCTGTGATCATGGAATAACCATTTAAAGGATAACTCTTGGATATGACGACTAGATATGTGAAAAAAATTGCATTAAGTCTTTTGTGCCTCCAGAGGGGGCTGTGGGAAGTCTGACAAATGTCCTCAAGTAATGTCACTTGTGGCAGAATCAGATAGGACTACAATATATCTCATTTCTGCTTTTGGCTAGGAGTTTATCCAAGACATGATTTATCAGATTTTGAGCAAGAATGCGTGGGGAAAAAAAGATGATATCTCTGGTTATGCTGCATCGCCTTAAATCCTTTTTATTAAAAACTTTCCATCATGAATCGGACAATTTCAGTGTTGTGCAATGCAAAAAAATGGTGTACTCTTTCAAGAAAAAAATTACAGGCAAGAAAATGGGAATACAAAAGAGAACTTAAGAGTATGTTAGTTTGCGGTATATTCAATCACGTCTTGCAGGCTCCTATTCAGGCCGACTGATTTTCACGCGTGTCTTTACCAACCAGATACAAGCAAACGATGCTTACCAATCTAGAGACATGCACATGTCCAGTTATTCTAGCTAGTAAAAAAACAGGCTTCATTTCCACAATCAGAGAATCAACAAAAATGATCCAGTCTGGCTACAATCAAGCCACTTAACTTATCCATTCAACTGTCACAGGTGACACTGAACAATTCAAACAACTGCATGTCACATCAGACATGGGGACAACTTTCCAATCACAACAGTGGTTTTAAATGATCCAGAATAACCGAAAACCAGGTGTGAAACAGCTGCATAGCATCTGCTTACCTCTGAACATTTCATGGAAAATCAACAGAAGACAAAAACAGCTGTTTTTTTCATGCGTTTCTGGAGCTGCAGCGACCACTAACCCATTTTATGGCAAAAGGACGCGTGAATGTTTTCCATCAGTGTGTTGTTGTCCAGGCACTGAGGACAGGACGCCAAGACATTGGTGAGGAAAAGACGATGAATGAAAGCTCACGAAAGGTCTGAAATATATGACTGCAGAACAAGCAGGTCATTCATGAGGCTGCATGCTGTCTTTGAAAGGGTGCAGCTGCTTTATTATGCTATCATACTGTATTTTTATCAGTGGCATAACAATGCCCTAACTCACTGGCCATACTATAAGATACCATAAGATATATTCTGTTTATTCCAAACAAACGGCAAATGTAAAAAACACATAACTTCCTCTGTATTCCCAAGAAAGCGCTACGGGACAGCAAGTAAAAAGAAAACTGAAAAGATGTGACAACCTTCATAGACATACCTGTTCTCTGATCTCCTTCATCTTCTCCACCTTCTTCAGCTTGGTGGTGTATTCTTGCACTTCCTTTAATCCCATGTCCGTGCACAGCCTCACCAAGAAACGCAGGCCTGGACAAACACAAAGATCATTTTTTTCTTCACAATCGGATCAATGGATCTACTGTTGGTGAAGAGTTCTGTTGAAAATTGTCTAACAAATAGGATGAATTACATTCAACGTTCTCTGGAAACTTGCGGTGAATGTCTTTATATGTTTCCAGAGCTTTCTGGTAGTTTCCTGTAAAAAAAAACGA
>CAEMYA010000106.1:2350305-2361059 GCA_903131615.1 Diplodus sargus
AAAAAAAAAAAAAAACAGGATTAGATAAATGAATCACTAGTTTGTTCAGAAAAAGGCAGACCAAGTCAATGGTTCTGAAGCTGTTAAGTGTTTCTCAAATGTATCTCCTCACAGTCAGTGAAGGCACAACCGAACTTAAATACATCACAATAAACCTTTATCAAGCTGCTTGCTGGTGGCTCATGGACATTACATGTTTGAGAGGTGCAATGTGGTGTATATAATTTATTCTGGTGTTCAGTACCAAACTGGCAGCAACCAGGTGGTAACATACAACTTAACTGCCATGAACAAAAACCACTCACCACTTCTCCTGTAGCAGCTCGCCACCATTAGCTGCCACTTCACCTGGGTTGGTCTGAAAAACACAGCAGGAAAATATCCAGTCAGTACGAACATACAACCTTGCACTTTCTTTCTCACTGTTCTTTACCAGAGATTAAAGGCTCTGAATTCAGCTGGAAGGCAAACAAAAGCAAATCATCTGTCCACTTAGTTTAACAAAGTAATAACTTCCAGATGAGAACAAGCCACACTGTTGATGAAAGACGACTAAAACCACATAAAAACAAGATGAAATAAGATTCAAAACAATTAATAATTTCAGAAAAATGTTGAACTAACACAATTTCCCAGATATTTCTCAACATGATAGAAAAGCTCTTGGGATTTCTCTGGCATTACGTTGGAGATGAGCAGCCAGTTTCTTAGATTATCATCAGTTTTACACAGATCTTTTTGATTTGTTACATATCACGCCATTTTCTTTCTTTACTTACTGTATGAGTGTGGCTCTTTCAAAGTACTGAATGGCCTTCTCACAGAACTGTGTCTCGATGTAGTAAGCCCCGAGCCACTCAATCACATCGATGTTGGAGGGAAAGTACCTGAAGGACTGGACAGCAACATCAATACACTTAAAAGGTGACCAAAAACCAAATGTTAAGTCAATTAATTTGTCCATAGACAGAAAATACATTTAGGTATTCTCCTTGTACCTCGTAGTAGTGCTGGAAAGCCTGAGACTTGTCACCCTCGCTATCATGCAGCTCTCCCAGTTTGGCCAGTGTCTGAGGGTCAGTGGGAGTCACACTGATGACCTGCATCAGCCACTCGATCGCCTGTTGGGGATCTTCCAAAAGCTCATAGATGAAGCCAGTGAGTCAAGGACCAACAGAAGCTCACATGAGAAGGGACAGAGACAAAGGTTTGAATCCCTATATAAACATCTTCCCAGAAACCTCTACTGAAAATTGAAGCAGTTAACCCATGCGACACAGACTAAACACATATAGGATACAGGTGTGCCAGCTGGTACATGACTTGTGCACTGTTCCTCAGAATGGCATGGAGCTTCAGGAAACAGTCCAGAGCCTCCTCCAGACGATTCAGTCTCTTATATGTTAGACCTGGTACAAAGAGATAGGAGCCATAAACTGTATATCAACTTGGATCCTTAGCCTAGTCAATTGATACCAACAGGTATTCCCCGAAAAAAGCTGCTCCAAACTTCTTAGATGCTTCCCAATTCTCTGGAAAGACCATGAATTGATGCAAAAACAGAAATAAATCCCAATTCTTGACATCTTAATTGCCTGTAACAATTCAGACTCAAATTGAATCATGAGGTTGACCACCTTTAATCCAGATAACTGCTGCCATTCTGACAGTGACTCAACATTTTAGTTAATCTCTGCATCCTACACCACTGTACTGTATCGTGGAGATAGATGTTACCCAGGTTGTAGAGGGCCTCAGTGCAGGAGGAATCGTTTCTCAGCGCTTCTTTGTAGAACTCTGCAGCCTTCTCATAGTCTTGCTTGGCAAACACTGTGTTGCCCTTGTTGTTTAGCGCTGCCGGGTTGTAGCGATCAGCGTTCATGGCGAGGTCAGCGTATCGATCAGCCTGATCAAAATCCTTCTCCTGTAACAAGTGGGAGGATTAGAGGGGAAGCATCTACTGGTGACAGCAAACACCCACAGAGCTAATGTGTCCTTGATCACTTGAACAATTTCTTGGCAAAAATGGTTGATTTTAATTACACATCACACTTCTGAGGGAATCTTCTCTCAGTACTGGATGTGTGTTACTCGGAGAAGCTTTTGCTTAGTCAATGGGAGGATCTTACCAGGTAGTACAGGAAGGAGAGGTTGGTGGCTGCTGCACTCTTCACCCTGCTGTCCTTCTTCTCAAAAGTCTTGAGAGTTTCCACTGCCTGACAACACATAACAAAAGGTGGTCAAGATAAATGCTACACAGCAATTCTGCCAATCTCTCCAGTGCGTCACACATACAAACAAAAAACCCTATTTTTATATACACCTTAATTTTTTAGAATTCCATACATTTTCCTGATGACACCATGATGGGATCTGAAGCTTCAGGTGTTCATTATGAATAATGCTGAGCCATCACATCTTTAATCAATGTTTTTTATATCAGCAAATTTGACAGTGTGTCAAATGTGTAGTTAAATGTATGTTTAAAAAAAAAATACAGTATATAAAACAGACCAGAAGGACTACAAACACAAAGTAAATCCAAGCATTATTATAAAGAGTTTAAAGATAAAGTTAGCAGCTGCAATAGTTTATCTAATGAGCTCAAGATAGCTCAGACACAAAGAGTACATGTGTATAATGACACATTTAACTGGTTATTATGCCACTATAAGAACATTACATCCTAGAGAGACTATCCAACAGGCTACACCCACCGCCACCACCACCATATCTGTCAAGAGTATAAAAGCACCACACACTCATCAGATGTACATGGAGCTCAAATATGTTCAATATTAAAGAATTACATAGAGGATTATGAATTAATCACATGAATACATTGTGAAAACTTATCTAAATGAATCAATCATTTGCAAAACAATTTTGAAGCAGGTCCGGGTGCTATAATTACTGTGAAAATATCAAATCACTCAATCCATGGAGAAATGCACAGCCCTGTATTCAGAAACACTGCCTTTAAAAAAGCCATCAGCACTCCTGTAAGGGTGTGAAGTAACAGCTATACAGTCACTGCCAGCAGATTTGAGGCTGTGGCCTGTGAGAGCTGACCAGCTAGAACAGACTGGGCTTTTTGGAACTACAAAATTAAACTACTACTATAACTACAAATTAAACTAGAAAAATGCTGACATTTTCTAGCAGGAACCAATAATCTGTATGAAATGAGTATGATCCTGAAAATAGGCACTAATATGGGACCTATAACAAATTACCAAAACTTATGATAATGAAATGTTGCTTCATCCTTCTTCTTTTCATTTTAATTCAGGATAACGTTGGTATTGTTTGTTAATCCAGCCAACAGGAACACAGTGGCTTGATTTAGGAGTTCTTGAGCTTACTTGTTTAAGAGAGGCAGGGGATATGTGGTTGGCTGAAGGGTGAGAGGGTGGTTATTATTTTTTAAAACTGTATGTTACATTTATTCAATATTGCAAATTTGGAGTTCCATAAATATAAAGTGTCAAGAGAGTTGGTTCGTGAAGTTTTATAGAATTGGAAAAGTGTGATCAGTGTTCTACTGTTGGCCTCAGAGCCGCTCCACTCAGCTCAGAGCTCAGCGGTATTTTCTTAATGAACGAACCATGGTTATAATTTCCTTTCTGCCCTCAGATTTTCCTTTCTGGTCTGTGGGTTTTAAACCAGTCACTGCTTCTCCACCTTGTCTTGGCATTGCCGTTAATTGGAAAAGCCATGCTTAAGGAAGAACATGTTGGGGAAAATAACAACACAATCTAAATGTGAACATGGAAATAGAAGACACACATACCTCAACCTTAGGCATGCAGATGGGAAGGAAACAAGACAAAAGCAAGAGAAAATGGAGGGCAATGAGAAGTGGAAAGACTGATGCTGCACACTCATGAAACAGACTTAACTGGAGAAAACAGACAGATATAAACAACCCTAGGCAATAACTGTATGGAAACACAAAGTTGTTAAAAAGATGGAAAAAAAAGTATAAAAGGATAACAAAGACCAGATCATCCACATGTTACATATGTTTAAAGGGAAATACCACTCACTTTGAGTGCAACTGCTACCCTGAGACACACACAGTTTTTCTGAGCTTTAACTAGAGCACCTTTTCAGGATCAGAGTTTTGAAGACAATTATACAAAAATCACAATAATGAAAAAAAACAAACAGGTAAAGCAAATATGTTCGAAACAAACACTTCATGTAAATCCTCAAAACTAAAATCTCAGTTATATATTATCTATTTACAAAGGCATAAGCCAGTACATTAGAGACTTGGCACAGTCTGGCTCCAGATGTTGATCTAGATGTTGAAGTCAAAGGAGTGCAATAGAAAATAAATAGTTTGTAAAGGACTAAGAAAGATTGTGGAAATACAGTAAAGAAGAATATATAAATGAAAAGAAAAAATTATGGGGTAAAAATTAACAAATTACATATAAAAATAACTAGTAAACTGGTAAAATATAAAGACAACTGAAATATACTATGAAGACTAATTGTAAGCAATGCAGTTTATTTTTCTTCTTTTCCTCTTCTTTTTTTCTTTATAAGAATGTATAGAAAGAAAGAAATGTGAAAACTTAATTGCTAACAGTTATTCTTTGTTATATATTTCAGTTGTCTTTATATTTCAACATTTATTTCATTATTCATTTATAGATGTATTCTTTATAATGGCAAACCAGAGACTGCTCTAAAGAGTGTTGTGACAATGTGATGTAAAGTTTTTAGTTGCCCTTCCTTCTCTGTTACTGTGGCAACAAGCATAGCCAAAGCAGCAACTAGCCTTAATTGAGTGGTATTGCCCTTTATATTGTTAAGACAAACATTCACCTGGTTGAAGTCTTTCTGTCTGAGGTAGGTGATGGCTTTGTTTATCTCGAGATCGTTGGCGAGCTCAACATACTGAGAACTCTTCACCATATCTACACACCTAAAAAGAAACAACCATACATGTGCACAGTGGAATATTAAATGCATAATGTCACATCATATCATGCTACTGCAAATAAAATACGTGGCATACATTTGTTTTATCTAAATTTGACCAGCACGCCAGGTGCATGAGAGCTGTTCTGTAGATTTTGTTTGATTTTGTTAACTAGTAATATGTCTAAGTTTCAAGATGATACTTTATGTGTATCTGTGGCTGCACACTGTATGCCCTCTGGTGTTAAAATGTTTGGATGAAAAACAAACACATCCGTAACAAACCAGTCAAATCCAGTTGCAAAAGAGGTTTCAATGGCCGGAGCAATAAGCTTGGCTGCAGTCATGATGTACTTCTCAGTCAGGACTTTTCTATGGACAGTAAACAGGGAGAAAACAGGAGAGAGATTTAGAAATATTTGAAAAAACAAAAAAACAATGCTGTGCTCTGATGCAGTGTGTTGTGTTTTGGTGGAGGAGAGGAGAAAGTGTCAAAGGTGTTTTGTTATTGAACACAACTTATGTGGCTTATGTGTTTGTGTGATGTGATATTTTTCTTACAGATCTCTCTCCATCTGGTGAAGTTTGTCATTCTTGATGGCCTCGATGACCATATTTGAGTTGGTGTCATCCTGAGAAAGATGACAGGACAAGGCTCACATTGAGATGGTCCAGGCACCACATTTAACAATCCTGAGCACTTTGATTTAAATATTAGCCATCTGCATATGGTCCAGTTAATAGCTGGACAGATTAAGAACGAGATCCAACGACAGAAACTACAGACGCATGTGCACACACACAATCGGATAAAGGGCTAATAACCTATTTATTACATGCTATAAATCAAATTCATATACATATTAGTGTTACTCACATTAGATGGGATGTACTTGTCTTCATCATCAATGCCCAGAGGAACAGAGATGAGCTTCTGAAAGGCCTTCTTCATCCTCTCCCTGTCACCAATAGCATAGTAGCACAGGATGAGGTTGAAGCCCGTCTTAATGTTGGGGCTCTCACTCATGATGTGCTCGAAAGATGTTATGGCATCGGAGTATTGGCCCATACGGACAAAGACCACGCCAATATTCTGCATTATCTTGATCCTCATTTCCTTGTGAGCGTTTGAGATCTGATCCAGTGCCATTCGGTAGAACTTGATGGCTTTGGGGTAGTTCTTCTGCTTGACATAGATGTTGGCCATGTTGACTTTCAAACGGCCTGAAGAGCAGCACAGACATAGTTTAGGGGAAAACCACAGCAAAAGTACAACAGACACAGCATGAAGCATGAGTTTAACTTTGTGTCGGTGATCTGGGGACATTTTTGACCATTGGGGGAGACGAAAAGGAAAAGAAGACACACAAAACATAAATGATTGGGGATGAAACAAAATAGCCTAAGGGCCAAAGACTCCAGGTTAAGCCTCCAGTCATGTTTCTACTTCTTATGAGATGCTCAAAGCGATACTAGCTAGTATTTACCAGTCTGTCTTGCTTGCCAGTGCAGTTTTTCCTTTCCATGTGCACCAGATTATAACATAATATCTAGGTCAGCAAAGTGTAGTAGTAAACTTTTTAATAAAACTGTCTCAGTTTCTGAATATATTGTGACCATGCTGATTATTTGTACTTGAGCACTGCACGGTCAAACCAGTATCAAATATCTTTGAACTGAATATATTTGAAAACATGAGATTTTTCTTCGTGGATCTGAGGGCAGCCACAGTTTAAACACATCTGTAAGCAATACGAAGCTGAGGGTTCTGCTCACCTGCATTACTGAACATCTTGTTCTTCACAATGACCTGGTAGGTGTTTAAGGCCTCTGGGTACATTTCATTGTTCACATACTGGTTGGCAAGGTTGAGCAAAACCTGGTAATGACAGAAATGTTCGATATTTTGAAACCAAATAATGGAAAACAGGCATGGAGGGCAGGAACTGATTCAGATAATCCAACTCCAAAATTCAACTTGGCTTTGAAGACAGTGGGCTTAACCACTCAGCTGTATCGTGTTGGCTGAGGATCAAACTCCAGATACTGCCAGATACTTCCTTTACTGTGCTTCCATCTAGCAAGAAAATATCACTTCATTTGAAAAGACAGAGAATTCCCACTGTTTTCTGAAAACACTTGTTGTGTAAAGAACATATAAACTAAATGTGACATGAGGACTCAAGAATAATAAAAAGGAGAATGCAAGCTTACATATACAGCAGCCGTCATTACTTTGCATTCCTAAGCAAATTTGGGCAAAGATATAGGGCTGCAGAATCTGATTTTAAAAAATGGAATCATACTGTGATTATTTTGTCATATTACGATTCTGATATGATTCACAATTAGTGAGAATGATTATTTTTGCATCACAATTTTTAACTTCTACAAAAAAGCTATTGAAAATTTCATGCTGTGATGATGTGATATTTGTTGGTGTGTTCTAGAGAACAAGATTTATGAGCCAGGACATCTCTGCAGCACTACAGTACCTCATTATAATGCTGTTTGCTGTTATTACACACTTTAATGTGTAATAAATATATATTTGGATATATTCCCAATGTCCTAATTTGGTTGTTGTCTGTATAAAGACAATAAATGCTTTATATTCTATGAATTTTTGTTAATATTTTAACTAATTGTGCAGCCTTAATTTCTTATTCTGTTTGATAATAAACTTGGAGAACTTAAAAGTTTGATAGTAAGCGCTTCCCTCTAGTGCCGACAAATAGACAAGAATGCAATGAAATTGCTCTCTCTATCATACTTGGGAAAGCAAAAAACAAGAGGTCATTTGTATTCTTCAGCAACTGTTACAGACCAGGCTTAAAGGGCGGTTTTCCCAATAGGTGGGACTAAAACGTCTTAGGCATATCATTTAGGAGTGTGGGAAGTAGATCCTCTATCATTTGATATTCAAATGTAATATTCATTAGTTTTACTTACAGAGTAGGTGAGGTCTAAATTGATGTGGTCAGCATTGCCAGACTGTTCCCTCTGTCTCACCAGCGCTCTCTCCTTCTTCCCTGCCTCTTTGGCTTTTTCAAGAGCCTGTAGGGACAACTCACATGCACACACAAAGACACAACCACCACACATACACAGGTCAGAAGTTGTGACACTAGTCATGTCAAGTCCCTTGACAGATACAAGATGCATCTGTCAGAAATGACAAAACTCTTTAAGAGAAAGCATTTGAATGCTTCAGCTATAATGGATTTTTATTGCACTTAATGGCAATTACAAACTCAGTCTCTTGTTTAATGATGCAATATGTAAGAATTGGCAACATGTACATGTTTAGATAAATGAGTGTAAGCTCTCCTGGTGCAGACAAATAAACAGGTTTCACATGCCTGCAGGGGGAGACAGAGGCCTGAGGAGTGCTCACACAGGCTGCTGATAATAATGAGATGGGAGGATGGTTATGGACAGTGGATGTATTCCCTGCTGCTGTAACATTACATTACACACACAAAGTTCACCCCACTTTTGGGAGCTTGGTGATCCCTGATAATATATAAATCAAAAATTATGTCAGAGGGAATTATCATAACCTCACAATCATGTTGCTGCCAACCACAATGTTCTTGTGTCCAGGAGACAGTTAAGTTAAAACACTGACTATGGTCATCATTATGTGTACAAGCATGTACAACAGAAAACTTCTGCTGCTATTACTGACTGTCTTTGCACTATTACAACAATTATAACTTTGCTGCTCCTTACATTTACACTGTGAACTTTTTAATTCTTCTTATTGTTTATTTTAGTATCAATAAAATGTCTTCATCTACTGTGCACTTTACTTTATTTACTGTCTGTCTTTATTTGTTGTGCACTTTGCTGTTTAATCTAGTGTTGGGTATGTCTTGTCTTGTCTTCGCCATGGGATAGTTAGAAACATAATTTCAATTCCTTTTCATGTCTGGTATATGAGAAGAATTGACAATAAAGCCGACTTTGACTTTGATGTCCACACTATAGCATGATATTGCCTAAAGAAAAGGGGTCTAACTGCCAAAGTTGCCCTCAGCCAACAAACAAAAAATACAGTTATAATGTATAAATAAAAACAAAATGATTCAATATATGAAAGTGCACAGGGATGATAAGAGTTTTATCTGGGTTTAATGTGCTAGAAAGTGTAATTGCCCTTTGACTTTAACCTGTCAGTCAGCACAGTGTGCTGGAGTGAAGTGCTGACACAATGAAAAAATTAATCACTATTTACTGCCTCACTCGAAGCCAAAGTATCAAAATCCACACAGCTATTATAACTAACAGTAGGTTAAAGAATGACAGAGTCTGACCAATTGTAAGGCTCCTCTGCTCTGTGCCATGCAGCTCTCTTCGATCAGGTCATTCACTTTCTTCTCCAGGATCTTTATCTTCTCCTCAGGCCTGCGAGACAACACACACAGCAATACAATGGGTGATATTGTTGCTTGAAAGCAAAACACTTTTCTCATTCTGCTTCCCAAAACATGGTTTTTAGAGATGGTTCAGTCATGACAGAGTGTTGGAAACATGTTTTTTGTCATTATCAGTTGCTCATACATGCTTTGGACATAAAACTAAGAGTTTTTATTATGAATGGATATGCGTCTTTAGATCCTAAGTTCAAGATGTGATAGAGCACCTTTAAAAATCTACATGCAGGTACTTTTAAGAGGATAACACTAATCTCGAATGATGCAGGGATAATCTTTAAAAACTTTAACAGACAAATCAGTTTAAAGAGTGACAACTCACGTGTCCTCATTCTTTGCTTCAAGGGCAGGTGCAGGACCTCTGGACTGGCCCAGAGGGTCAAAGGTGGAGCCTGAAAATACAAATCATACTTATCATCAGTGTCACAGGATTACTATATTGTTTAAATAATAACAATAGATACTTATACATATACAAGGAGGTTCATAATTATTCAAAATTGATGTCATAGAAATGTTTTGCTTGAGCCTCCTTTGAACTCACCGCGGGTCAGGGAGGAGGTGTAACCTGCTGCTCTGACTGCAGTCATTGGTCGGGCTGCACCATCCTATCACATTTGAAAAAGCAAATTATTTTAAAAAAAAACAGTACAATATGTGGTGATGGCTTGCCTTATATGCTTCATTTTCACCTTTTAGTTTTTTTAAACAAAAACAGAGCCATTATCCACGTTGAACACTATGTTAGGATGTGTTGAACTTGAACTACATACATACACAATCGTAAAGAGTAAAACCCATAGCAAAACCTACATTAAACCACTAAACCTCAAATTCTGAGATTAAAAACTGTCAACTAACACTTAATGAAAACTATGGAGGACCCTAAATGCACCATTGATTGATCAATCCAGCTCACCTGCATAGCTCCAGTCACAGGTCTGCCCATCGAAGAGACCATAGGAATCCGAGACTTCATGAAACAACAAGTACGAGGTTATTGTGAGCGTTTGTTGTTTTTAATCCTGTAATTTGTTTTTGTGATTAGATCAGATCATTTATGTCTTCTTTTTCCACACAGAGCTCTGAAGAAAGTGTGTGGTGATCAAAATGTTACTTTATTCTGTTTTCATAAAAGTCTTGAAAGGACAAGCAGTGTGCAAGACTCTCCTTTATGACAAGACTACTTGAGCTGCAAGTGTTTGCAAGACTTACTCCAAAGGACGTTGCCAAAGGCCGAGCTCCAATGGCAGTGCCAGGAAATTTAGCAGTCATCTGATTAAATAAAGGATAGTTTTTGATTAGTATTTGTTAACAAATAAGACATCTTTAGGTCTCTCTCTCTCTCTCTCTCTCTCTCTCTCTCTCTCTCTCTCTCTC
>CAEMYA010000106.1:2381356-2399100 GCA_903131615.1 Diplodus sargus
CACACACACACACACACACACACACACACACACACACACACACACACACACACACACACACACACACACACACACACTCACTCACACAAATGCAAGAAAACTGCCAGTAGCAACAAAACTCTTTTACCAGGCGTCTCAAGACACATGCTTTCTAAAATGTAGTTTTTGCATGACTAAAAATGTGGTAATCAAATTGCACTTTAAAGCTCTGGGAGATGACAAAGATTGTCCAGTAGTAACTTTATGACCTACAAACACAAGAAATGTGTTTTAAGTTACTCATGTGACTTCACACTCAAATGATTTTTTACACTCTCAAGAATTCTTACAATAATTCTCTACAGCATTAGTGAAGGAATGAACGCATGAAGAGAAGGCTTTTCTGCTGTCGACTAATAATAGGCTTTCCACTGATTCTCATGAGTTTGACAGTTTTGGACTTGTGTTGGTCTCATTAGAGTATTTCTAATTTTCCTATTATTTTAACAAAGAACACAATAGTCTGTGAGATATTGAGTCACTACTGATAAGGTGTGTACAAACAGCTTAATTCACTTCTTTTAGATATTTAAATACCATGTAACACTTTCCTAGCCTTGATGCTAGCTGTATTTAAGGTAGTGTTAAATTAAAATATCTTTCAAGAAAATGTGTTTTAGGTGATGATGTTGATGATGATGATAGATTTTACTATCAATTTCAACCTTTCAAGATAACATTACATAACATAAATGTGGAACAAAAATGGCACTTAAAGATCCTATTTGTAAGGAAGGTTGGGAATGACACTCAAAAATCAACTTTTCTTACCATTGGCACCTTTAAGTGAAGTAAGAATTAATTTGAAAATAGTGTGCAAAAGAAAAAAAATATTAATACTAAATCTTTGTCAATGCCTTTTGATAAAATCTGTCAATTGCAATCAATACATGTGGGATCTCTACGTGATCACATTCACATCAGTTTTTTCTAATGGCAAAACATTTCCAAAAATAAAAGTCTAACTATTGAAACAACCAAACCATTATATGAAAAGTGGCTGATCCGATAAATTTTAAACCAGAGGAGCTGATGATCTGATGTTTTCAAACAGGACTGAGGACAAATTGTCAGAGTAGGCGGGTTAACTGGATTAATTCTTTTACTGCATCCTCAGGGTAACGTCCGTGTCTGACACTTGCATTCTCTAAGATTCTTTCTTTCTTATTACTTGAAAGTGAGACACAAGTTGGTCTTGAGCAGTAGCCTGGGGTAATGTATGTCTAGATGTCAGATAATAAAGTGTGACACAAATAAGCATTTATAGCATCAGAATGCATCAGTCAGCACACTGCTGAGAGACTTTTCCCAGGCCTCTTAAAAATAAAAGTGTATCGACAATAACCAGAACAATGAATTTTACTAAATTCTGTCCATTACAATGACCCTGCAATAAATAATACCCTTTGAGAAACCAAATCAGTTCCATATTAGTCTTTGGACTGTGAGAGAAGTGTTGATTGTTTGGTCATTTGTAGCCACTTTAGCAGCTTGACTCTGTGGATGACACCACTTTTACCCAAACAGAAAAGATCAACTATTTTAATGGAATTCGATTACATTTGCCACAAAACATTCATGGTCCTCAGAGGATGAGTTACACTGACTTTGGTGATCTTTTGTCTTTTCCTTTGACTGCCACCATGACGTCCACATTTTTGGTTTTGAGATGAATATCATAATAATTGTATTTTATTTAAAAGGTGCGATATGTAGACGTTGCCAGAATTTTATTTGAAAAACATTAACAGCATGTGACGTCTACTTGAGTTAGCATGCTTACCAGCGACACCTGATCGTCCTGTCTCCTAACGCCACATTGTGTTGCAAGAAGCTATCGCCCGATAGCCCCCTTAGTTTCAGCTGGGAGATCTACACTGGTGGCAAGTTGCTACTCATCATAGTAAGTAACCAAAATAAACTCACTAAATGTCAAGAAAGGAAATACTCTTACATCTATTACATTACATTCTGTCCCTTCTAAACAGAAGAATACAACTGTACACCATCTAAAGTCAAGGTTCTCTCTTTTACCGAACTAAGACAAACTCACCAACACTTCATTCAAAGTCATGTAAACGAAATTAAACTCATAAAAACAGTCTTAGTTTGTCTTTTCCAAGTCATCTCTGCCTTAGTCTAAATAAATCTTCAATTCAGCGAGTATCTTGTGAAAATATTCTGGCTCCCAACACCGTTTTAGTCCACTGCTGATGCAGAACTCTGTTGTTTTTTCCTGCCTCTGCTAGCAGCATTTTCTCGTCTCCATAGTAGACCTTTCACAAAACTGACATTTCTGTCTTCGATACAAGACCTTGAAAATAATTGATACTCAGTAGCATGTTCGCTACCACAGGGAAAATTTGATGGCATAACATTTTTGGTTTTTAATTAAAGATCCATTAGCCTGTAGTGGGTTAACCACAACAGCATTTATTCAACTGAGCCCAGTTGCCCACAATGACACCCCATGATCCAAGGTCGCATCCAGGCAGCTTGTAAGACCACTTGCTCCAAGGCTAACAGAACTAAGGCTTAGCCCTTTGCTGCATTTCTTTTAAGCTGACCAAATATTTTAGCTCTCTAAATATCCTTCAGTAGACCCTTTCCACAGCGAACATTTAGACTTCTTAAAGCAAATGCATGTCTTCCTTCACGGAAATGAAACAGGAATGTGACAACTTTTAAACAGCATTGGGAAAAGATCATTTATCAAGGCAGAGTTGTATTGAGGATTTTTGTTGGTTACATTTATTAGATAATTACAAAGCGAGAGCAACTGGTTTTATTAGAAGAAAGCATGGGATGACAGTTTGGGTTTAACAACATTTAAAGAGAAAGATTTTTTGAATTTGTTCTGACTCTCCTTGAATGACTCTGTCTTCTCAGTCTCATGAGGAGCTTCTTGGTTCACTGATGAGCTGAGTGGGCCTGCAACCAGGTGAAAGCCCTTGTTAGTTCAGTCATTGGCGAACAAAGGAGAACAACAACAGTCACTGGGAATAACATCTCAGCAGCTTTTGACTTCTGAGAATTGAAGCGTACCTTAAGGAAAGCAGAGATTGCTCCTCTCTCTCCTGAGTCTGTGCTGGCTGTATCTTAGCATCCATGTATTCACTATGTGATATTTGTGTCTTCACACAGACTTGTGAGCTCAGACTCATATCTACATGACATTCCATAACGTGCGTGGTTCACTCACTTGTGAGGCTCTTGTTGAGTAGAATTAACCCTGGGTGCACCCTTAGGTCTTAGCTGACAAAAATACCACACTGCTGTTAAAGTGTCAGACTTAGCCCTACAAGAGCTCCAGTTGAGTGCATCTGGAGCCCTCCTGGTGAAGTGAAACTCTTCAAAGCAATGTCAAAATGAAAGACAAAGTGACTGGAAAGAATGGAGGCAATAAGTTCACAGGATCAAATATCAGTCACACAAAGTTTTGTGTATAATGTTGGAATGAGCAACCTGAGAATGTTTCCACACAGCAGATTGATACAGAAATATTGATACTTCCAGTCCCAAAATGTCTCATATTTAATGTCAAGATCTACAGAATCTACGGTAACTCTGTAATTCGGGGTTAATTTGTATTTTATCACCAACCAGGAACACATTAATAAATAGATAAACTATCCCCAGGATCTAGTTTAAGTAACACCAGCTTGATAGGAACGATTTCCCCTTCCAGCTCTCATGTCCATGCTCTCAATCCTATGTGAACTATGGCTCTATAAATGCGCAAAGTGCCACTGACAGACCTGACATGGATGATGGTTAGTTGAAAATGCAGCCGTGTGGAGTTTTTATGGTTCTCAGTACAGCAACAATACTGTATCTGATGTGTTTAAAGAGATTGAGGCACTGTGGCACACCACAGACCGTGGTAAGCTTTCCAGCAACATTTGATCACAATACAGAATATGTTGAGGTTATACAGCAGAGGTCTGATGAAGAGGAAAAGTAAGAAGCAGCTAGGGCAAGCCAACGTCAGTGTGAGTCCTCTGGTGCTGGCAGTAATTAAACAGGTACAAAGGGAGAGTAAAGCTTTTGGGGATGTTTATCACTGACTGTGGGAAAGTGATCCTGATCACAATCACATCTGTCCAGGCCTCAGTGGTTGTGTTGATGTTCCAATAACAGAGGCAAAATAACAGAATAACAATAACAGAATGCCTTTTTATTAAGTTTTGGTAGCAAGTCTCAGTATCGTATTGCTGTCAGCAACATCAGCCTGGGTTTTACTTGGGATTCGAATGAGGTCACTGTAAAAATAAGTATATAAGTACTCCATATGAATAGTGTCGTTTTCCAAAAAACAAAGCTGGTTTTGTGGTCTTGTCGTTTAAAATTTGATGCCTGCAGTGTACCATCAGTGCATTGACGTGCATCAAAGGTGGTTTTTCAGTTATCGCTTTCATTGACTACAGATATGTCTGATCTATTTCTCTTGTAGTTAGCAAGCTGTGGAAACACGCTGATATCATATCTTGGGGTTTTACCACTGACAACAACAATCATGTTACGGGGTGCTGGAGGCAAAAAATAACAAAAACACAACAACCCAACAACCTCTTGAGCTTCTGTCAGTCAGGCAGCCATTGTCACAATAAATGTTGGAGGTGTAAAGCATGTTTGGAACTAACATTTTCAAAACAACACAAAGAGGTCAGTGGATTGTACTGAAGTGTAGACTTGTAGATTCTAATCCAGTCATTCATTTTAAATGCTAGTGTCAAGCATCTCATTTTCGACTTCACTTCATGGTAGTGTCAGATATGGTTGCTAGATTTTGGACACACTTGGAAGACTTTTTTTTCTCAAAACATGCAAAATACATAGAGTAGTGTTACTAAAAAAATTTACTAATTTTTTTAATCTGGTTTTTCATTCTAAAGACTGCTGCTGTTTCAACTGGCACCTTGACGTGGCTTATTGTGACAATGAAATGGAACAGAGCCGTGATTGATGTCACTTGTTATACCTTCTCTGCTCTGATAGGTCAATAAGTCTTCTGTAGTCTATAATCATGTTGTCATGGTTTTCACAGTCACCTTTAACCCCCTTTTGTGTTTACAAAAAACAAACCAGGTGTTTTACAACTTCATGAGGTAAATCCATATAAATGTTTCATTTAAGTGAAACTGAGAGTCACAAGATATCTATAGTTGGAAACTTGCAGAGAAATCTTACTCTTCTCAAACCAGTGGCAGCATTTTGGTTTCTATATCTCTATTACATGCTGAGTTTAGAAAGATTTTCTCATACTGATTTCAGTTTGGGTTTTTTGCTACTTTTGAACATTTTCTACACAGAATTTCAAAAACAACAACCAACTTGTCCGACAGGAACATTTTTTTTTTTTTGTTGCAGTTCCTCTTGGTAAAGTTGATCAACAGGTAAATCATGATGATTAGTCATAGCTCAGGATGTGGGCCGGGCTCCAATAAAGTCATGATGGATGTCTGAGACATTACCCAACCTGAACGAGTCTCATAAGAAGGCCGTTCGTCGTGACAATCAGGGTTTCTATTTTTGTTTCCAGTAGAGATAGAGGTCAGCTGTGAATCATGAGCCAAGAGCAGGTGAACTTCTTTAGATGAACTAGCCAAACTGAGCTTCACCCCACTGCTCTGTCATGTCTCTGTCAAATTATGTGATTTACATTTCAGTTGGATTGGAGGACAACGTGAATGCTCGACATTCCAGCATTGACACTCTAATTTTGTGTTAACTCTATTTTGAATTTAAATCTCCAACCCATAAAGGATTTGCTATAGCAGAAGCTAATGATATCTGATTAAATACTAATTTAAACAAGATATGTGGGGTTAACAAAAAAAGCAGATATCCTAGCCAAAAAGTTTTTTTTTTTTTATGTATTTTATATAAAACAGTATCAAACACAGCTGAATTGTTCAGCTGCATCATGAATACCAAAATTGACAGTGATTGTAATAGTCACCAGTGTTAGCTCTCTAATTTTTGTCTCCCTTTATGTCGAAAAAAGGATAACTGCTAGTTTTAGAGATATCGGGTTTTGAAGTTTGTAAAGGTTTTATGGGTCAATGGGATTTTTCAAGGAAAGTGATTCCACTCAGAAGCAATAACGGATTAGACTTTGTTGCAATCTCCCTTTATAATATAGCATCATTCCAGTCTTTTCCTCAAATGCAGGATTTACTTTTTAATATGCAAGCCGCCTCCTTGAAATGCAATTTACAAAAAAGTCCTTACACTCAGACACACACACATGCACACACAGGCGCTTTACCCCTAATTGAGTCATAAGTCACTCTAAGCTGTATTAAGTTGTGAATGTAGAGGGTATATTGCAGAACAGTATGTGATTGCTACATTGTAATGCTTTCGTTACTGTACCATCAAATCATACAATAGAGGGATGCACAATGGGTTCACAATGCAGTGACACACACTTAGTAATTTTCTGATCTAAAAAATGTGTATGTGCGTGACGCATTTCGTGTCACACAGCTGAGACCCTTCAATTACAGTGCCGTAATGAGAATGTTTTGCGAACTGGCAGAACAGGTACAGAGTTGTTGGTGACGGAGCACTTCTGAGCCAAATAGCTGCAGCGCATTCCCCATGGTCATATTAGCTCAGCCACTAAGGTTAGATTCCATATAGATATGATATCAGCGTTGTTCCATAGATGGCCTTTGTTGCACAGCATACCATTTCAACATGTCACGGCAGAAAAACACAAGCGTAAACAATATTATTACTTATGGCTACATTTGCCGGCCCACTGAAACACTGTTATGACCTGCTGTGACACTCGAACAGAACAGAGCCTTTCCTACTATGACAAGTCAGAAGACTGATTGTATTAGAGAGGCTGTGATAAATCCATCAGATTTTACATTAACACGCTCCACCAAATGACATGCAACTCCAATGGGGGTTTCCTTTTCATGACCATTTTGCTCCGAGTAAAATGAATCACAACCCCCTGTAGCCAACTCATGACAACCAAAGAGTCCTTCGCTAATCATCTATATCCACCTATTTTAGAAGTAGGCAAAGTTTCACTGTATGTTGTCTGTTGTTACTGGGCACTCATTTGAATAAACACATCAGCAACACCAGCTGACTAATTAAATGAATAGTCTTCATTATTTCACCAATTTGTTCCCAGTGTCTATACACTCTCTACAAGAAGGCAGATTCTTCGTCAGTTCGGAGATCTTCATCAGTTTGGTGGTGGTCGTCTGTTTATGTGTGCAAAAACAGAAGTGAAGATTTGTCAGCTGCGTAAACAAATATTATAAGTGTCACTTAAACCTACTCCCCGAAAATCTGTAATGCAACAGTAATGCAGAAAAGATCAAAACGTTAAATGAGACCAGAAGTTCAACATAAGGCTTGTAGTCTGAGAGTGGCCTTGTGATCCTTACATAAAGGGGACTCTCCCTCAGCCCTCCAAACACACACAAACAGAAAATGGTCCTTGAGTCAGGGCCAGCATTGGAAAACAGAGCAGCTGAGAAAGCGGCTGGTTGCCTCCAGTGATTACAGTGGAGAAAAGACCCCACCCACCATGCCGCTTTGCTCAGATAACGGGCCCGTTGTTGGACGCAGGACCCAAACAAAGACGACCCTGTCCCTCTCCTCTTGCTCACCCTACTCTCTGTCTCTGTAGCAGAGCTTTGATTTCCTCTGTGGTCGGCCAACAGGTATCTCTAACCCAAAGATACCTGAACCACTCCCTCTGTCTGTCCTTCCATCCATCCATCCCTCCATCCTCAGTTCCTCTCCTCACTGTACTGCCTACATAATCCTGAGGACACACAATTGGCTGATTACTGAAACTTTATATGGTGGGACTAGTCTGATTGGATCAAAGTGAGTTTAACTGGCCCAAAGCCTGGAGGTAAAAAGCCATGACTTTGTTGCACTGCCAGGCAAAATATATACTTACATGTTGAGACTAAATGTTGAGCTGCAGTGTTAGCCAGAACAGGAGTTGTGTTTGTTTATTTGTTGGTAGCCCGGGCGCCACGAAATCTGCCACCCAGGAACGCAGTGTACTCTTGACAGCTGCCCCTTGTTAGCTTAGATAAAGAAAGTACTTGTCTTTAAAGTTGCTCCAGGGAGATCTAGTCATACATATATATAAGATTTTCACCTTCTTGTAAAAAATATAAAGAGAAGATTCAAGTAAATCGACTGAGTGAAATAAGTACACGGGCCTGCTTATAACTCTTTCTGTCTTACTCCATCAGGATGGCATTATCTCTGTCAAGGACATCGACCTGGTGATGTCAGAGGGGCTAGGAATGCGTTACGCCTTCATAGGTCCAATGGAAACCATGCACCTAAATGCCCCTGAAGGTAATGTTGGACTTTTTGCTCACATAAACAGAGGCCAATATACAACATGGAGCTTTGGTTTAGAGCAAATTGAGTGACAGAAAAGTACAGAGAAACAAAGAAAATTAGAATTTCAAGATACAAGGTACAAGTTTATGGAGTCTTTCTTCGGTTCATTGGTGATACCATCATTTTTTTTAAGTATAAGTTGAAGAAATGAAGAATATAAATGCTGCTAATGTGAGGTACAATGTGATTTTAAGTGAAATATCTTGAAGCACAGTTCACCCAAAAATTAAAATGCTGTCATTTTCTCCTCACCACCGTGCTGATGGAAAGTCAGGTGAAGTTTCGTAGTCCACAAAACATTTCTGGAGCTTCACAGCAAAACAGAACAAAATATTCTTATGTCAGTAGTGAGAGTAGTTCGATGTGTGAAAAATGTGAGAGTCAACAGTGAGATAGCTCACATGTCTCAGGCCAGCATACATGGACTATACCATACTGTGGTATTCCTCTGTGTGTCAGAGAGAGACTGAGAGTGAAACCTCAGGGAGATGGAGAATATCAAAGGGGAGTGTGAAACGCAGAGAGTAGCCCTGACTGTGTATACACACACACACACACACACACACACACACACACACACACACACACAGATACACGTACGCAGACAGAAAAAGGACGCTCTGGCAGAACAAAGCAGTCTTTTGATGGCTACCAATGAATGCACTCCCTCACACCAGTAATCCAAAACTCACAGAGCGCACATCACGGCCTTCAAACCAGCTGCCAACTCTACCAGTAGTTACATTGCTGAAGCTTTCTACTGACTTTTTTTTCTGTTTAGGAAACAGTAGTATGATCATGTTCTCAAAAGATTACTAAGACCTACTCCTGATGTGACTTCCCGTCCTTAAATCATTCCAATCAGATACTGCTGCACCCCGGCTCGGTCTCTGTCTCTCTGTCTGCTCAGCCTGAATGGCTTGGCTTTGTTGACCATGTACCTGTAAAGGAGTGCTTTATCCTTTAAAGGAATAATAATCCTTCTAAAAAGCCTTCTGCCTGTAGTCTTGAAGACGCCTCTTAAATACTTGTAGCTAGCACCTTTATGTAGCTTTGATTCACAACAGCAACAGTTGATTCACTTCTCTAACTGTATTCTCACCATATTCCGAAGGCTTGTTATCGGCTCAGATGGCTGTTTATGTTCCTCATCTGTGACCAACAGAAGCAAAAGTTGTTGCATAAGACAAAAGTACAGCCAATTAGAGGCGCCAATCCGATTTTCATTATGGTAGTCAAGCCAGGCCCGCCCTGACTCAAAGCAGGCCGCGGTGACGACTCGCGACTGCTGCCAACCCATAATAAGCACCTGTCTCCCTCTCAAATCGATACTCAGCTCATGTCTGAGAGAAAGAAGTTTTTAAAAGTCAGTGTGTTCAGCTCTCAGTACTTTTGAAGCCTCTGAGTGAGTCCCCTTTGTTTCTCTCGTCCTGTTTGTACTTTCAAACTTTTTCTGTTTTACTGTTTTGTAGCATTTGCTATCAGCTGTTTCAGGAGTCATGTTTAGTGTCTGCTGGTGAAAACACAATGTTTGTAAAGCTGCTTCATCGTAAAAGCTTTTAAATGTTAAATAACGGGGGGTTATAGTGAAGAAGTTGTAGTAAATTAAACTTGTTGTAACTGAATTAGCTGTGATTCTTCGATTGTATTACAAGGATTGGGACAAGAGCGTCATTGTTTAATACAAACCTTTAAAGCAGGTAGCCTAGTTGTGGTGGAAATGCAAAACCCTGGCTGCACAGTTTGAAACCGAGTCGAGCCAGGCCAGCAGATGTGATGGAAAAAACGGCACAAGTGTGCGAGATCATTTCGAAATGTTTGAAAAACGTTGATAATGTTAGTTTCACAACTGTAGGAGTGAGTGGTGTGTGGACAGAGGAGAAGATTCTCTGAACATTTTCTGACACTTTTTTGCAGTCAATCTGGGTGACCTTTAGAAACCATTGTGCTCACTGTAACTCCCAGCTGATTACAGATTCTGTCCTTGACAAAGAAGTAAGCTTCAAAGTTCTCACAAGTATTATTAACTCAAAAAGTTAGGTGGACTATACTTTTTTAAAAGCAAAGTGTTTACCAAAAAAACATTGGGGTGCTTATCTGGCAATGTTACATTAATTCATTGCCACATTCACACCTACAAAAACAGGTAACATATGTTGTTCTTCCAGAGCAAATTTAAGTTAAGTTTTCCAAGTCGTGTGATGCAACATGGTTGAAGAGGTGAAAGGCCAGTGGAAAATAAACACATTTTCAGTTTAAACCTGTCAAAGATGAAATGTACAACTTTTCACATATTTTCAACCTCTGTGGAGGTCCTCAGTTAACATGGACTTTTTGTTGGAAGCTTTTGATAATCCACTACAAAAAATACAGTGTGTACCAGAGCCACTTGTGATATAGCTCGGTCATCCATCCTTGATTGTGATGCATGGAATACAAACATTTAAGTCAGACAGTGGTAGCGGAATAACACTTATATCTTCCTCCCACACAAAGTCTGTGTTTGGTAGAAGGTAGATGGTACATATCACACTGCTGTGTCATATACAGTAAGATTCACGTAAACATTCAAAGGTCATTTTCAGTATAAAACATTATATACTGAATAACATTTATTTTATTAATTTAAAGTTCTAGCCACATACTGAAGTTGTCAGCTATTTTGTTTTAACGTCTGAATAACTATTGTGGGGAAAAAACTAAAAGCTTTGACCAATTTTTTTTATGCTTGTTTAATTGAATAATATGTCACATTTTAAAAAATGTGTGTGAAACTTAATTTCATTATGTCACCATTCTCGTGAACACGATGAACGTCTAGAGGGAATTTCTTCAAATTTGGCACAAAGGTCCACTTGGAATCAAAGATCAACTTCTTAGATTGTGGTGAACCTCACAAAACCTGATTTTTGGCCATAACTCAATAATTAATTCACTAGTTATGGATAAAGTAATGAAGTGATGATGCTTTTATATCCAAAAGGTCAAAGGTCAGCTTCTTTATTCACATGATAATGGTCTGCAAAAAGTCTAGACAGACATGGATGTAAAATGCAACTTGACTGGTCAGCAGAGGTGTACAACCACAATGCAGTAATTCTAGTTTTCACAGGGCTCCACTCTGGCTTTATTCTGCTTCACAGGGCTGCCGAGGCTCTCTCGCATGCTGTGTGTTGCCATTTTCTACATCCAAATTAAATGACACAGTCAAGTATTTGATACACAAATATTTGGCTGATTTGGTGCTGAAGGATGTTTATATGAATGTTCCATTTAGATATTTAGCAAGTAATCAGCTACCAATAGCCCAGCCAGCTTCATGTTGTTGGGTTTTAAAAGAAGAGCAACTGCTGTACCCCAGCAGCAGGACAATAATGTTTCTCCATTAATTGTAATCTATCAGCAGCTGAGTGAATACAACAAGGCTCCAACAGCAGGAGTTGTGCTTTTCTATGGCTGTGTAGGTCACTGAGTAGAGGAAACTCAGAACAGTCATTTATTAATCTTTAACAGATTATTTGAGCAGCGCATAAATCATTCATCAGCCAAGGTGTCCGCTGACTACGTCACAAATAAATCATTAAAGATTAATCAATGAGAGTAATGAGAGAATAACTCCAAGGGCTCACACTGAAATCAGGGGTTGGTGATATCACTAACAATGTTTATCACTTTTTCTTTCTTTTTTTGAAGTGATATTATTATGTCACCGTTTAAAAACAAAAGGGGAGGATACTTCACTCAATGTGATTCTACCTCTATTTTACCATGTACAGTAAGGGAACATATCTTAAGCAACAAAAAACGATTTTAAAACAACAAAAAACGGCTTCACATTGGCATAAAAGTAATGTATAGGCCTACATGTGTTTTTGGAGTAACCTACCTGATAGTGCAGGTTAATTAGTAAGTGTTATGTGATTCATTCTCAGAGTTGGACAGCAGGGTAGGGTTAGGCAACAGCAACTCATCCTAGTGAAGATCACAGAGTTTTAAAGTGCGTCCTGCTTTTCAATCTGCTGGTCCTCGTTGAGAAAGCAGTCTGAAGTAAAACAGTTTTACTTTACTTTAGATCACTTTAAGTCGATTTCATCCACCAGGTCTTCATTTCCTCTGACAGTGACGGTAGATGAAGACCTTCCACATGTTTGTGTTACTGAAGTTGACAATCGTGAGGAAAACAGTAGTTAGTGGATGTAACATTATCTCAATGAGTTTATGTTTTGCCCTCTAGCTCCGTATTGTCGCAGCCACAGTAAAGCACAGTTTTTCTCTGTGGTTCTGTGTTGGGTCAACATATTCAAAAGACTGAGGCTTATCGAAAAATTGATTTATAGCAAGCTAGCACACATTTTTTCAAACTAAATGATACTTTCGTTGTTGTAGCTGTTCTTACAGCTTTAACCACTGAAACATTTGTAGTCTAATGCTGTTTGTGCATTATTTTTAATCTTTTGTTTTCTGTAAAAGAAGACCCTTTAAATGTGCTTTTGACACAATTCTATTTGTATTATATTTATTATATTTCATTTATATTGCCCATGTTCTCATTCCTGACCTTCCTGCTCTGATCGCCTCTCCTCTTTCAGGTTTAGAAGACTATATGAAACGCTACGGTGAGGGCATAACGAGGGTCCTGAACTCCTTTGGGCCTGTCCCAGACTTCTCGGGCGAGGGCGCCAAGAACATCTTTAATGTAAGTGTGATAGCAGCAAATGACACTGAGTCACACATTCATTTATGGTACCTTGCGATGTACTGTATGAATGTAAAATGTATTTAAAAACTATCCTGATTTAGGATTTCTTCCGAATGACTCAGTCGAATGAACAGAATGTTTGTTGATGGTGTCTTTAGTTTTGCAAGACTCAAAGTCAAAAGGTCCTTCTCACCCAGCACTAAATAGCTCTCTCCTAAGTAGGCATTACTTAGTCACATACTGTCACAGGCTGGTAAAATGTTAGCCACAGAAGGTCATCATGTGAGGAGACCCGGGGCCAGAGCAATAAATACTTTAAGGTAAACTAGTTTCAGGAGCAACAGCAGTCGATGCTGTTTTTCTCCACCCAGTCCATGAGTTTGTAGTTCTTCAGAAGGGCTTTTTCTCAGTTAGGACATTCCCTTTAAATAGTGCCACTGCAAGTTGACCTGATTAGTTGCACTTACACAGCATCCTGAAACAAAATCCCACCACATTAACATCGGCATTTCCTTAGTTTTTAAAGGAATACTCCTTTCCTTACTGAAAACCTGTCAAATACTCCTTTTAGCTTTCCTGTAAACTCAAACCACTACTGTTACATAATTCCTCTGCATCGCCTGCAGTCTTGCCTTTAGCGCTAGACTCAACTCAACTGCCGACACAAGAAGAGTCACACTCGAGAAGATTCTACCAATTTGAAATGTCAATTTGTCCTCACACTGCAGTCCTTGTCAAAGCTTACTTTGCTCTTGGCCTGTACACTATCCCCCCCATCTCCATTCCTAGCGTGGAGGCAACGCGACCAACATAGGATGAGAACCCTCAGCAGCGAGCATGACTAACTGTGTTTACCAGAACACATGACCAGTCCAATTGAGAATGTGGGAATCAGACACTGAGTCTCCATGCCACCTGTCTTAGAGCTTGCTTACATCAAGTATGTGTTATCCAGTGTGTCAATCGATTAATTTTAAGCTACAAGTGATGGCTCTCTATGTATTTACAGACAAACTAATATTAGTCAAACCAAGGGCTAAGATCGGACCTTTAGGGGTGCTGAACCTGGTGGGTTTGATTGGAAAAAATATTGTACTGTATATCCATCTAGGCTTGGGCAATATCCAAAATTTATATCATGATACTGCCCCGCCCAAATATCGCGATACACGATATTATCGCCGGGGTGGGGGGTCAGGTTCTTCCTACAATATATGATTATAGTATTTAATTTTATGTGGATTAGTCGTATGAATAAATAAAGGACTGACAGATTGATATACTGTTCACATCTGCCTTTGCAGAAACACATACAACACTTTTAGGTAACAAAATATTATTAAACAGGGTCTCTTAAGTTAGATATATAGTAAGTGTAATAGTATGATATATTAAAGCAAAACTCTCGCCAAAATGCAACTTAGTCACACTCATTTTTAATGGGAGTGCTTGGGGCAAATTAGCGATAGCATGAAAATCTCTATTTTTAAAACACTAAGAAGGCTCGACACAACATGAATCTTTGCTCGTAGTCTCACCAGGGTCTCTACACATGAACACAAAAGCATTGAGAACATTGTATGTGTACATAGAGTTTACTAAAAAGAAGGTTTTTGAACAACTGACCTTAGCAGTAGCTTGTTCCTCTAGCCGCCAACATGGCAGCCGAGAAGTATCGATTTCAGAATGCGACGTAACACTGAGGACAGTTAAGGTGGAACGCTACTGTCTTCCGGCAACAACTATCCATGCGATATCTCACGTGACTTTTCCAGCTTTTGATTTTAGTATTGTTTCTTATATGAGGCTCCTTTTTCAACTATAAGGTCAATATTGTTTTTCACTAACGACAAAACAACGAATTATCCGTGCATTTATATGGAACTAAGCTTTAGGAGCGTTCCACCTTAACTGTCCTTCATGTTACCCCGCATTCGGAAATCAACACTTCTCACTGGCAGGAAGGCGGAAAGTACGGGAAATCTTAAAAATGCCTCTTTTGTCGTAATTATGCTTTTACACGAAGGTTTGACTCATATACATTCACAAAAAAAAGCCTAGGTTGCATTTTGGCGAGAGTTTCACTGTAAGTGTAGCTAATCTGTATTTGGTGCCCTTCCCTCTAAACTCTAGGGTCAGAGAAAATGATAAAGAAAATAATAATAATGATCATAATAAACATTATTATTTTGGGGGGGTGTTGAGAGGAAATGTTGGTGTGCTACATTTTTATCTATCTGCTTTTTCTCACGTTTCCTTTCTAATGTCCACAGGAGATGCGTGAGCTGATTCCCAGCGACCAGCAGCATCTGTCAGCCAGGATTCAAAGGAGGGACCAGTTCCTCATGAGTCTAGCCAAACTGAAGAAGGAGCACTAAGGCCTCATTCAGATCAAATCAGCGGTTGTGGCGAAAATGCCAGTCCTCCTGTTCATTTTGGGTGTGTGAAGTGCATTTAGGCCACAGCGAACGAGGAGAAAGATGCATCACCCTTGCAGCCAAAAATTTCCACAGAATCAACTTTTAGATTAACATAACCTGATGTCATGCTGCAATGGGCAATCACATAAACCGCAGATTAAGACCTATAAATATAGGTTCCTACTGTAATAATTTCATGTTTTCTTGTTAGTTGAAGCCTCTCTGGAAAAGTAGTTGCTCCAAAGCCGAGATCCTGAATCCGGCAATATTCAGGCAGATTCATGACCCACATTATGACACTCACCCAGGTGTGTCCCCCTAACACAGCTGCACAACCCTGGGCTCATCGCCACAATGCCTGGGTGGGGTGCTAAGTAATGTAGTAGGACACCTCCTCTGTTCAAAGACGGTGGTTCCTGTTAGACATAGATGGATTCCTTTACTCCTCTTGCAAGGAAATTGAAATAATCGTTCTTGAGAAATTCTACAGTCAAATAACAGGAAGTGGGTTTTTTCAGCTCTGAAGCTATGTTTGACAAAATGTGTGGCACTAAATTTTTTCTTCAGGACCAAATTACTTAATGTGACAGAGCTACATAAATACTACACACAGAATCAGAATTTGGCTGCAAGAAAGTGAAAACTAATGAAGGTATGAATTTGAAATTGACAGTGAATTGAAGATTACTTAATGACTCTAACCATTCAGCAACAATTATTTCAAGTACGTTTTGTAAATTATACTTGGGGTATCTTGGATATTATTGTCAAAAATAGGATCAACTTCTTCTTATGGAAACTTAAGAAGTTCAACTGTTATGTTCTCACTTTTGCAGAGGAGCAATAGAAAGCATCCTAATTAGAAACATCACAAATGGCATGGTTCATCTCGGCCCAGGACAGGAAGGTGGATTAAAACCACCAGAACATCAGTGAAGTGAGATGTCTGCACCGAGCCTGAAGGTACTGAAAAGCAACACCTGACCAGCCACAGTCTGTTCGCCCTGCTGCCGTCTTATATCAGCAGACTCCATTTCTAAACTGCTGTTAGCTAGTGTTAGGCTTTGTTAGCAGAGCGGAGAGAGGCACTGAGAGGAGGCACTGGAGAACGTGCATAAAGTCACATCCTTGAGACTGTCGTGGAAAATCCTTCACAAGGAAATCCACAGTCATCGCCACAATGCCTGAATTTGGTCTGAATACAGCGTCCGAAAGTGAAGAGTACATTTTGTGTGATTATGACTGCTGCCAGACAATAGGAATCTTATTTCATGATTATCTGTATGACCCCTGCAAGAGCTTTCCTGATCCCTCTTAGATTATCAATTGTAATGAAAGCAACACTGTGAAATTTGATAGGCCGACAGATAAGATTTCAGCAGACAGACACCTTATCTGATTACAATTTCAATAATATCAATTATATTTTGGTTGGGACGAAAAGTTTGGTCAGAGCAATAATTAACATTTGTGCTCTGAAAGTTCCTTTTTTGTACTGCTGAAGCACATTACACACTAACATTATGAAAGAACTGAGGTTCGCAAATTAAGAAGAAGGAGGATCAATTTCAATAAAGTAATATTCCAAATCTGTTATCCTGCCATTTGATCTCAGGACTAAGACTGTGGTAATTGAGAGACAGAATTTAAGACGATCATGTCACTAGGTGCTAGAGACCACATAATGGTCTCCTGGTCAAATTAATCTGTGAAAAACTGTACAATTGTGTTTTGATCAATAAAAATAATGGAATCACACGTCCATGTCCACACAATTTCTGTCAATGATTCACAATGATAGAGGAAGCACTTAAGGAGGATCTAAGTTTGATTTTAGCCAAATAAATAAATGGACGAATCATATACATTCAAGTTAGTTTCACTTCATATTTTCCCCTGATCATCCATGCCCCCCTGCACTGGCTCATGCCCCCCAGAGGGGCTCACGCCCCCAGTGCCACTGACTTAAGAGAGGGAAAATAAATCTATAAAGTCACATATTAGATGAGACTGAAGCGGCCTCTCTTCCCCCCAGCAGAACAAATCGATGATGTGCGTAGATCTAGTTGGTTACAGATATAGTCCTGGGTCCCAGGAAACAATGAATGGGAACATGTCACGAGTGGCTCTTCAGGCTAGCTGTGACATTTCTGCTCTGATCGTTTTGCCAATGTCATTTCACA
>CAEMYA010000106.1:2399646-2433465 GCA_903131615.1 Diplodus sargus
GCAACAATTATTTCAAGTACGTTTTGTAAATTATACTTAGGGTATCTTGGATATTATTGTCAAAAATAGGATCAACTTCTTCTTATGGAAACTTAAGAAGTTCAACTGTTATGTTCTCACTTTTGCGGAGGAGCAATAAAGCATCCTAATTAGAAACGGCCCAGGACAGGAAGGTGGATTAAAACCACCAGAACATCAGTGAAGTGAGATGTCTGCACCGAGCCTGAAGGTACTGAAAAGCAACACCTGACCAGCCACAGTCTGTTCGCCCTGCTGCCGTCTTATATCAGCAGACTCCATTTCTAAACTGCTGTTAGTTAGTGTTAGGCTTTGTTAGCAGAGCGGAGAGAGGCACTGAGAGGACGCATTGGAGAACGTGCATAAAGTCACATCCTTGAGACTGTCGTGGAAAATCCTTCACAAGGAAATCCACAGTCATTAAACAGCATGAACACATCGTCCACAGGCTTGTATAGACAACCGAGGGAGGTGTATAATACATGTTTATATGTTTATGCTTCAGCAACTTAAAACTTGTGTCTGCTGTCCCCATGCACAAACACACACACACACACACACACACACACACACACACACACACACACACACAGAGCAGAGGAGGCTGTTGACCTGTGGCAGCTAGAGTCAGCCTTGCCTCCTAAAGGCTGTCTCTTCCATGGGTGTCTAGGCTGGCCCCACCCTGAAAGGGAGGAGGGGTGATGACAAAACTCCAAGACACCTGTGCAGTAGGCTTTAAGTCAAAGCCCAGCAGTCGGGACGGTAGTCCTCAGATCACAGAGGAAGGGAGGATTAACCGGTTTTTCCCTTCATGGGACATCACTGAGGTGTTTTGGATTATCTCTACAGAGACAGGTGAGTTCTTGGTTTTGTTACCTGCGACTCCCGCACTTTACCCTGAAGTCTGACTATATATGTATGATAAACGCACTGCTGCTTTCAGTATCGATAGGCTGACTACAATGTGATGTCGGGCTTCCGTTGAATAAGTGTGCGGTCCCGCCGGACAGCACGACTCATGTCTGAGAACAAAACTTCACTTTACTGCTCCAGTTCCCAGAAGTCCCATCAGCTGAACACGAATACAGTAAAGAGCTCAAATGGACTTTTAACGGATCGAGTGTTTCTTCTTTAATCTTCGTGGTCATTACTGCGAAGATAATTTAGATAATAATAAGAATTTCTTTTAATGGATAGAGAGAATAAAGATAAGAGGAGTATAGTGTTTCAAGATGAGACTCTCTCCCTCGGATCACCCGAGCCAGGATACCAGCATCCACTTCTGACTGGACTTCTTCTGGGGAACTTGTCATTCCTGTACATGAAACATCACTGCCACGGAGTACAAGTGCAGTGATAGAACTACTGTAGGAGAAAAGTAACGCGGCTTTTAAAAGCAGATCATTTGAATAGATTTGTGATTACCAGTGTAATAATTATATTAACAATCAGATGATAATAACAGGGAGACACGCGGCACATCCTGATTTGGGGTGCGATGCAGTGATGGAATGTTACCGAGTACATTTATTCAAGTACTTATAAAAGTATCATGTTCAGGTATATGTTCTTTAATGTTATCATTTTCTGTGACTTTATATTCCCACTCCAGGAAAATGTTGTTGTTTTTTCACTCCACTTATTTGCTAACTTTAGATACTAGTAGTAAGTTACCGAAATACCATATTTTGGGATTATTTTAATGTATTGGCAGATTAATTTAAAAAAAGGCACCAAGTCCAATAATCAGCCGACTCAGCAGACAGTAGATACATACATATAATTATATGTATGTATATTATATTATCATAATTTACTTTTAATTGCACTAGTTACACTTCAGGACATTTCTTGTAAGAACATTACTTTTAATACTTAAGTACATTTAATATAAGATACTGATACTAATAGTAAGACTTTTACTCGTTAACTATAGGAATTAATTACTTTCACTTTTAGCAAAGTAATGGATCAGAACAATATCTTTACTTCTACTTAAGTATGACTTTTGGCAGTTTTTTCACAAAACTGATGAGAGGAAAGTCGATAACTTTCCCATGTTGCCTGCATCATTATCTGGCTGCTAAAAATGGATGCTTTAAATCAGGGCTGCCTGTACGTTTTTCCTTGGAGGACCAAAACTAAAACTTATTTGTCAAAGTGGTTAAACGGCCAAAAGCAAACGTCTATTATGTTATGTTAAGCTTCCTTAACTGACTGACTTCTTTTACTTTGATCCTACATATTAAAAGACCATTTTTACCCCACAGAAAATTCTATCTATAGTATTATTATTATTGACATTATTATTTTATTTATTGATTTTCAGTTAATTTTCATGGGCCCCTCTTTGGGCAGCCCTGCTCTACGTAGCATAGCGTGAACAAGCCCAACATAAGACAGTGATAGCAGCTCTGTAATGTTAGGTGCAAAAAACCTAGACTAACATAGACCTGGTCCTCTGTGTCCCAGGGTTTGGGACTGTTTTTATCTCTGCCATTAAAAGTGAATGGAAGTCCCGCAAACGACTAGGTAGTTTCTCAAATGTCCTTCAATGAAACACTGAATTTTTCCAAGCGGTTGACCTTTTTCTGCCTTCCACAGGTTGTCTGAGCCTCCAGAGTCCTCTTTGCAAAGATGAGTTGGGGGGCACTCTATGCCCAGCTGGGCGGCGTCAACAAACACTCCACCAGTCTGGGAAAGATCTGGCTGTCTGTGCTTTTCATCTTCCGCATCACTATTCTGGTTCTGGCTGCTGAGAGCGTCTGGGGGGACGAGCAGTCCGACTTCACATGCAACACGCAGCAGCCTGGCTGCAAAAATGTCTGCTATGATCACTTCTTTCCTGTGTCGCACATCCGCTTGTGGTGCCTGCAGCTCATATTTGTGTCCACGCCTGCTTTGCTGGTGGCCATGCATGTGGCCTACAGGAAACGTGGGGATAAGAGGACCATGCTGGCCTCCAACGGCACGGACAAGATGACAGACACCGACCTGGAGACGCTGAAGAGGAGGCGTCTGCCAATCACAGGCCCACTGTGGTGGACCTACACCTGCAGCTTGTTCTTCCGGCTCATCTTTGAGGGCGGCTTCATGTACGCACTATACTTTGTCTACGACGGCTTCCAGATGCCCAGGCTAGTGAAGTGCGAGCAGTGGCCCTGCCCCAACAAGGTGGACTGCTTCATCTCCAGGCCGACAGAGAAGACCGTCTTCACCATCTTCATGGTGTCCTCATCGGCCATATGCATGGTGCTGAATGTTGCTGAGCTTTGCTATCTCATCGTCAAGGCGCTATTGAGGTGCTCCAGGTCAAACAAGAGGAGACACAATTACAGCAACACAGACGGCGGGACGAGGGACAACGCCCTTCTTCAGAACAAGAAGAACGAGATGCTGTTGTCTTCCACCACTGATTCGACCAGCAACAAGACCATGTGTTGAAGGACAGCCATCCATCAGTGGTGGAGGGTCTCCAGAGGAGAAGATGGGCATGAACTGTACATCCAACAACCCCTAGTGGTCATAGTTCATGGCTGAAGTTTGGTAACTAGGCTCTAAATCTGAGCATCAGCCAGACTTGTCTCACAGCTTCTGAAGCAGATTTTGAGATGATGAGAACTTAAAATTACCACAGCAGAAACTAGTTTAGCGAGACAGCAGCACATATAGTTGGAGTGACCTACTTTCTACATTTATTTGTGGGGAAATCAGTTTGATAGTGATGCTACATATGGCTTCATATTTGCCACTAAGGCAGTCAGATGTTTTTCCTTGAAGCAACAATTTCTAAAAATCAAAAATGATGAATATATATAGAGAACATATGTGTTATTTTAAATCTCGAAGAATTCCCACCTGTGAGTGTGTTTGTGTTCTCAGAGAAAGGAACACCGTCTTACCACACAAATGTGTATCTTCCGCATTAGGATGGGTCATCTTACTTTCCAGTGGATGGTTGACAGTCGTTTTAATTTTTTAATTTATTGCTCACAGTTTGAATTTGCTTGAATGTGCCGAGCATTGCACGAGCGTCCGACCAGATTTTAGACCGGAGAAGAATGAGCCTACGCTGACATCTAGTGGTTCACAGTGGAACCCCTTAGAGCACAAACACCTTCCTCAAAGCCTGAGTGATCTCTTTAGTGTTCAAGAAGAGGAAGGCGAACATATGAAGTTGTGTAAAATGAAGAAGAAAAAGGGTCCAAGTGCCTTTGTTGTTATTATTACATTTTAGTGTCTAGTTTACAAGAGCTGACATTTGATTGATGTTTTGCAGATGAGTTTTTATGATCCTGCTGTATTGAATCAATCTGTAGCATGAAGTTAAGTTTAAAAAAAAAATAGTTGAATGACACTAATAATGCTAGTTTTTGATTTTTGTGTTTATAATTACTGAGAAGTGTGTTGCACAGAGTACAGTTATGCTGATATATCACAGCACAGTAGTTTGACAGATTTGATGCTGATCAATCAAATCCGACGTGTGTCGTGTTTTACTTGAACTTGATGTATTTGAAAAGGAGGTTTCCACAGGAGCTGAATAACCTCATCACACTGAGAATATGTTTGTTTTCACACGTGCGTGTAACATTTGTTTTTGCCTCCTGATGATGCTGTTACCCTCCAAACGTGATCAAGTTATTCAGCTTCAAAAATTGGCAACTGCTCTTGAAGGTTTTTGATCGTCATCGACGGATTCCTGCACCCAATATTCAAGTATTGTTTTCATAAGTTACACGGATTCAAATGAGTCTCCCTCTCAGTTACCGTCTGGCTAACGTTCAGACCGTCCAGAAGTTGTCCTGCTCCTGTGTCATTTGGACTTGTGCTGTTGTTGCAGTGTGTACTGACCCCAGCTGGCTGTATCAGCTTTCAGCATGTGCCTTATTTTAGCCACCACACTAATCACTGCCCGACCTCTTAATGAGAGGAACTACGGCCGATGTCAAAGTGAAAATGTCTTTGTCCTTCCTCCCTCCAGGAATAGCTGAGTTGGATTAGTCACATCTGTGTGGGTAAAACATACCCTTAGTGAACTGAGTATAGTGGTTTGGCGATCAGAGAAGATTGGAAAGGGGTGTGTCACACAAGGTGGACAATCAATTAGATGTGCCAATTCTAAAATTATAGAACGTTGAGTTGTTGAGTGACATTAACTAACTGGTAATAACAACATGAAGTGTAATGTTGACAGGTTTTCAGTGGGTGAGAAAGGTTTTGACCAATTATGCAAAAAATGCCAAGTCACAGACAAAGCATGACTTAATTATGATTCTTAAAAATGAGTTGTGTTTTATATGTCTGCTCTGCATTGACCTTTGACCTCTCGCTTTCTGTTACAGCGACAGTGACATTCCGATGCTACATTTGTGATAGCAACCATGTGTAATAGACATTGTTTCTAAAAGGGACGAGCCGGATCATTCCAGTCCCAGGAAGTTCTTTTTAACATGTTTCTACTCAGATTTCTTCCACAATCAAGGTTTAATAGTCTGCTTTTAACAGCAACGATGTGCTAATGAACAGAAGCTTTCTAGGCAAGAAATTAAGAGATTACATGTTTGCGATTGTGTTTTGTACCTAAAATGTTTTTATTACACTCGCACTTTGATCACATTTTGCTCTTTGAGACTTTTTTCATAAATCAGTAAAAACAAAATGTTGTGCCTCATTGTCTGTTGGCAGTGTTTCTGTTAGTTTGTCTCACATAGAGTATAATTCCATGCCTTCTTGCAGCTACCCATTAACCATTGGGACATATGAGGTCATCTTCCTTTTTAAATTTTTTTTTTTTAGGTGATGCCCTAACATTTGAGTCTGCTCAGAGAGCCTTGGATAGTGCTTAAAGTTTTGTCTATGACTGCCAGATATCAGTTTTTGAATGAATATTTTAAACCAGAGTTGCAACTACAATATACATAGACACGGACAATATGTTAATCTAAAAAATAAACAAAAAAATCTGCTGAACTATGACAGGCATGTACGCACTGCCATCCAAAATACTTATAAGCAAATGTAATGGTTATCATAACTACATTAAATTGCAATTCTCATTACTACCAGTTTTAATACGATGGCTGACTGTAGTGGTTTGTGCAAACAGTGGCTCAACTGCTGTGATGAGGTGCAATCAATGTCAAACACTGTACTTGTGTAAGCAAGGTGACAGAATTCAGAGGAAGAACAGTCAGTGATATAATAATATGTATTGAGGAACATGGATTTATGGAGTGAGGAAGGCAAAGCAACAACCAGAGGGCAGTCCAAACACAAGTCAACAAATCCGATGGAGAGTGTGTAAAAAAAAATGTAAGGTCCAGGGAACAAAACAAAGATTTCAAAATGACAAGCAGGAGAAACACAAAGAAAAGACTGCTATGCTTGAAAGATGAACTGCTACAGACGGAAGAGACTCACCTGTGTACTCTACTGAGGGGGAGGGGCTACAACTGACAGTTGAAACCAATCAAGGGCGTGGCAGAATATTAAAACTGGCAGGAAAACACACAAGGTCAGGAAGTAAAACAAAAATTCTTTGGCCTTTAAATACCATACATTTTATCTAAAGAAGGTTTTCAGGTGGACTTCACCTCTTCACAGGAGGAGAATGAACATTAAAAATAAAAAAGGAAATAACAAAACTAAAAACCACAAACCAGGACAGTGCTGTCTCTATTTCATAACTGTAAAAATGTTTTGAGCGGTGGTGAACTGGAAGTCATGTTACATTTTCCATGTCCCTGTCGATTGTGATCGCTCCTGTAACATGATAATCTTATAAATGGTTATCATCTTACAAAGTTGCTCTGAATTCTTGGCAGTATGTCTGCTGGTTAGAACACATGCTGTGCTTTAGCATACCTGCTAGCTTTAACACTGCATCAAATAATTAGACTTCACCTCGACCATGTCAGTGTCCAGACTGAAACTGGAACTGTGGAAATACTTCATATTTGGCTGAAAGACAAAATAAAAACAGTTAATGGAGTGGAAACAATTTGTCCTAGCAAGCGGCAATGGCTCTCATGGACATACTCAACTGACATTAACATTAATATCTCTATTATGTTATAGTTTTCAGAAAGCACACATAAAGTGTAAGTAAAGTGTAACAGTAGTTTATTCCATGAGTCTGTGAATCTTTAAATATTTTAGTATGACAGGGAATAGGTGTTGGAATTTTGGTTGGAACACCAGATCCTTAGCAAATTCAGCCCCACTTTTTGGATTTTGGCTTTATCTTATGCCATGTTTTTTTTTAATCTGGACATTATGACTTTTAAATGGTGCTATCTAATAAGATATGGTTGCCATTAGGCCGACTATGTTCGAAAACCTTAGTCTGGATTTTGAAGGGTTGAGGGAAACATTTTCAAGGGTCAGATCATGGTCAGGCTATGGTGCAAAATAAATGAATAAATAAATACATAAATATTGTGCCAAAGTTTTGGGAACGCTATTGCGCACATTTTTGTCAACTTTTGCGCACGTTTTGGACAGGTTTTGGGGAGGCTGGCAGGGGCGTGGTGTGACTCCGGACAGGCTGATGACTCTGTGGATTCACTCATGCATGGTCACACAATGTGACAGTCCAGACATGGCTGGAAACGGGAGGCAGCTCCGTCTAACCAAGCCCCATCTCCGACTCCAAGCGGCCTCCAAAAACTAACCTCAACAAGGGAAAAAGTTTTCCTTGCGCACGTTAGTGGGCCCGGGACTGACGGCCAGACTGAGCACACGCCCGGAGAAGTTTGTGCACGACTGAGTTTGAGAGGCAGCAGTTAGAGGAGAGTTGGTTGAGCTGACAGGGAGGCGACAGGTTGCGGGTTTGGGATCAGGGAGACAGAGGGAGGGTCGCTGCAGCCGCGGGAGGTCTACACGCTTTTCGACGCACTCAAATGATGGCACCAATGATGGCAGAAGGATTTGCTTTTCGTTTTTAAGTATGACATCTCCGGTCTAAAGGTATGATGGCCCAACACTGCTGCATTTAAATAGGAGTGAAGTTAGCCAAGATAGATGAAGAACGGCGTGTTATCAGGTAATTAAGAGCTGCTTCAGTTGTACTAAACAGGAGAGAGACAAAAGCCTCACAAAGCTCAGAGAGTCTGGGGACTCTGGCACACTCTGTATTGTCAGCCTGGCAGGTATGGCTTTGTATTTGAGGCTGTCTGTTACATTCATCACCACCCGACAGAAATGCCACAAATACCTGTGAAACGGAGGAAAGCTGATTCAAAGATTGTGTCTAATAACTCAGTCATCACAAGGTCAAACACAACTTTCTGACTCAGAGGTTAAACTGCTACTGCAACCCTTAAATATACACAGGCCAACATGTATACTGGCTACTTCAAATAGAAACGGTTTCCATAGACTTAGACTATTTTCAGCTGTTTTGATTTCTGAGCCAGGCTACAACTACAAGTTGTTTCTAGATCCAGATACATTTTAATATTTCATCAAAACATGCACAAAACTTTTTATGTGACATTTTTTTCAGTGTTTGATGAATTACTTTTGGTCTGGTAAACCCCTTTATACAGCAAGCGGATGAATCATTGTTTGACTAATGCTTTTCTCTTCCAGGTGTCAAACATATTGTGAACCCTAGTCGATGGATTTATTACCTTTAACACAAGAATATTTTAGTAAGTTTCTCCTCTGCTCACTGTGTGTGTGTGTGTGTGTGTGTGTGTGTGTGTGTGTGTGTGTGTGTGTGTCAGTTTGTTGTATGAATATTGTTTGTTCCATTTGCCTACAGAAGAAAATCAACAGGCGCTTATATGCACAATCAGAATCAGAATCAGAATCAGATACAATACACAGTACAATTGATCTCCTGTCTGTCCCATAAGAGGTCAGATGAAATAAGACAGCAGTAAGTATACAGTTGTTTTACAACGTTAACATTCAGTATTTGAATTTGAATTTGAATTTGTTTATTCAGGATAGCCACTTGAGATGAATCATCTCATTTTCGAGGGGGTCCTAAGTATTAAATATGTGACATCTTCACAGATTTAGAGTTGAGCATATTACTCAATGGACAGAAAAGTAATTGACAACACTGTGTTGTCATTGATCAAGCTCACTTGATGATTTATGCAACTGTTTTTGAACATATTTGGGTTTTGGAATATTGAACAAAACAGGTTATTTGGAGTCACTGACATTGACTCTCAGAGGGTGTAATGATTATTTTTCTGACATTTTAAAGATGATTAGAAAAAGAAAAAGTGAAAGATACATTTTTGACTTCTTTTGAAACTGAAAAGTTCCACTTTCAGAGTTTTAGAAACTTAAAAACAGCTTCACTCTAAAATCTCAGCAGAATTTGTCTCACAGGCACTACATGATTAACTTTCCTTACTACAGTAACATTTTTCTGTTTGTTCCCAGTGGCTTTCGTTTTACAGTTGAGTGGGAGAGCTGAAGGGAGGGTGGCCTGTATGTGTGTATGTCAGTATTTGTTCCTGTGTGTGTGTGTGTGTGTGTGTGTGTGTGTGTGTGTGTGTGCGTGTGCGTGTGTCACACCAGAACCCCATCTCTGCTAAATGCTGTTTTCGAACATTATAATGTTGATCTCAGCACATGCCTGCTGGGCAGTGGAGCGAGCAGGTGAGAGAGAGAGACAAGCCTGACATAGAGGGAGAGGGAGCGAGAGAGAAAGGGAGAGTGAACGGGGGTTCAGTCTAACAGGTGGCCTATACAGTAAATGAGCTGCTAAAAAGCGTCCAATTGGAGCAAATGCTGTGTTTCGATTTGTTTTCGATACCCAACGCCGACATGGCAGGTCTTCTATAAAGACCTTGGTCTGCTAAGCTTTTTAATGAAAAAGATAAATATGTCGGAGTCTAGTCGACGCCTCCACTCTCATCCATGTCCTCGTGTCTTCTTGTGTGTTCGTTTGAGTAGAGAGTTTAACCTCAGGGTAAGGCCTTACATGGTGTTATTCAGACCAACTTTAAGTACTTTCAACATATTCCTGAATATTTCTTGGTAACTTTCTCTCTCTGTCTGTTTGTCCTCTTTCTCTTTTGCCACTCCTCCTGTCTTCATCCACTCCAGCCTGTACTTTCTCCATAGGCTAGAAATCTTGAAGCATGGGCGACTGGAGCTTTCTGGGGCGGCTGTTGGAGAACGCTCAGGAGCACTCAACGGTCATCGGCAAAGTCTGGCTGACTGTCCTCTTCATCTTCAGGATCCTGGTGCTGGGGGCTGCAGCTGAAGAGGTCTGGGGCGATGAGCAGTCCGACTTCACCTGCAACACCCAACAGCCTGGTTGCGAGAACGTTTGCTACGACGAGGCCTTCCCCATCTCGCACATCCGCTTCTGGGTGCTGCAGATCATCTTCGTGTCCACGCCAACTCTCATCTACCTGGGCCATGTGCTACACATCGTCCGCATGGAGGAGAAGCGGAAAGAGAAGGAGGAGGAGACGCGCAAAGCAAACAGGTTCCAAGAGGAGAAAGAACTCCTTTATAGAAATGGTGGAGGAGGAGGAGGAGGAGGCGGCAAGAAGGAAAAGCCGCCAATCAGGGACGAGCATGGCAAAATCCGTATCAGAGGCGCGTTGCTGCGTACCTATGTGTTCAACATTATTTTCAAGACCCTGTTTGAAGTGGGATTCATTTTGGGCCAGTATTTCCTCTATGGCTTCCAGCTGAGGCCCCTGTACAAGTGTGCACGTTGGCCCTGCCCCAACACCGTTGACTGCTTCATATCGAGGCCCACTGAAAAGACCATTTTTATTATATTTATGCTTGTGGTGGCTTGCGTGTCTCTTTTGCTGAATTTGTTAGAGATCTATCACCTTGGATGGAAGAAAGTTAAACAGGGCATGACAAATGAGTTTGCCCCCGACCACGAATCGCTGCGCCGTGTCGACATTGCAGAGCCTGAGTGTTTGGCCTCGGCCTCCAGAACTGCCCCATCCAGCCTCAGCTACCCTCCCAACTACACGGATGTGACGGCGGGCAGCGGGGCATTCTTACCGCCCATGGGGCCAGCAGCTGTGCCCTCTGCAGCGGAGTTCAAGATGGATGACCTCCAGCAGGAGCAGTCCCTCCGCCAGCCTTCCCCCTCTTCCCACTACTACATCACCAACAACAACAACCACAGGCTGGCCACACAGCAGAACTGGGCCAACCTGGCCACCGAGCAGCAGACTCGGGAGATGAAGGCCACCTCATCCTCCCCATCCTCCTCTTCCTCCACCAGCACCAACAACGAGCAGCAGCAGCCCGTCGATGCTGCGCTGCTCCTTCCCACCAGCAACACCACCAGCAACACCAACATCACCAACACAACCGCTAATGTCGCCTCCAGCAGCAGCAGCGCTGGCACTGTTTCCAATGCAGGCAGTTGGGGTGGGGGGAAGAGCGAGCAGGAGGAAGGCCACGTCACCACTACCACAGCGGAGATGCACGAGCCCCCAGTAACGGTCAGTACAGACCCCCGGCGGCTCAGTCGGGCCAGCAAGAGCAGCAGCATCAGGGCCAGACCAAGTGACCTGGCTGTCTGAATCTCTTCAGCCCTTTCATGTCCCTAAACCCTCCCAGACCAACACCCCGCTTCCCCCAACCCCACCCCACACACGGTGATTCTCAGACAAAAAAAATCACAGGCATGCATAAAGCAAAAAAAAAAAGCAAAAAAACAAAAAAGACAAACAAAAAAACCCAGAAGAAGGCAAGGTGACAAGAGACAGGACAGCAGGACAGCAGGACAGCGTGAACCGACTTGATCAGGAGCAGTTGTTTATTCAGTGCAATCGGTGAGTTGTAAAGTAGTTGAGGCAAGGTTTGTGTTTTTGGTTGGTCTTAATTTATGCGCACAAAATGTGATCATGCAGTGCTATAAAGTTGGAAGGCTCCGCTTGCACCGGTGGATGGAGCGAAGGACCTTGTGATGTCACAATTTTGCTTCAAAATGGACACATCTCGCCAACGTGTTCAGTTTGGGGGAAGATCTCATGGTGTTGCCCTTATCTTTTTTCTTCTTTTTGTTCTGCCTAAAGGACTCATTATTCCAAATGAAGAGGATCATTTGTGAAAACAATGACTGAGTATTCTTTTTATTTCACCTGGAGGAAGCAGAGGTAGCTGGCAGTGTTGTACTGATCAGTTAGAGCCAGACATTTCGCTCATATATCTTGTCCATCATATTTTTCTGGTTTCACAGTCATACAAAAACATGACACTTCGTCTTGCACTTCATGTCAACAGGTTGTTCCAGCGTATGTCCTTTGACCTGGAAGGTCTTTTGTTGCAGTACTTACTGTATTTTCTGAACAGAACCCTGATAATTTATCTAGGAAGTCATAACATATGTATTTTGTTCCTTGTAGTTGTTCATGCCGGCGTCTGAAGCTACAACTCACCGATTCACTGACTACATATTTGCATGGCAAAGTTTGCTATCTTGGTCTTACCCATGATCAATTGCAGCGCTTCCCGCAGAGACAATCAATATTGCAATTGAGAAGGAATGGGTAGAACTGGACAGGGGTGATATTCCCAGAGTCCTCTGAATGAATACACATAGGCGCAGTGTGGACAGGATGTGGCTCAAAGCAGCTGGTAGAAGTAATCCTGTGATGTCAGGAATGCACCTGGGTCTCCACCAACACTGAACTGTCAATAACCCAGAGATCAAAACGTTCCCACCACGCTGTTAGTTTACAAAAGACGGAAAAAGGAGCAGAGTCCCTTGCGCCTGCCTCTGTCAGCGTCGCCTTCAGTCAACATACCTGAAACTAAAATGAAGATATTGCCTTCAAAGAATCTCAGTAAAGAATAACAATATTCTCCTTGTTCATCCATGTGAACAACTTCCCAAAGCTCTTTGCTTAGACTTGAAACTGCTCAATTTCTAGCTAGATAGTTGGAAGATATTTTTGCCCTCAAACCCACGGCCCCCCTTTTCATCATCGCACCTAAAGATTGAGAGCAACTTTGGGAGTTAAATGATTTTCACCATCACACATTTCATGTGCTTCTTCATTGGTTTTATTCTGAAAAGTGCTATTTTTTTAAAACTGAATTGAATTTGACTCATAAATTGCATTCTTGTAGTAGTCAGTTTGTGATTGCAAAACAGCTACAATTAAAAAAAGACAAAATGACTGGCGTTGCGTTTAAAACGCCAAGGTGCAGTCGACCTTGACGGCTTCTATTTTGTTGTGTTCATCTTGATTCTTAGAGATCTTTAGAAGCCCAAACTTTTAACTGAATTCATCCGCAGCCGCAGTCCCCTGTCTCTGTTGTTTCACTGTGCTGTTTGGTTCATTCACAATCCAGGCACTCACTTTCAAAAAAGCTTTTCTTTTCTTCTTTAACTTTGCAACAACCTTAATCCACTGTATTACCTGTGAGTTGCAAGTACACTGTGAAAACTCAACCATCTGCATTGGACATAGGGCACAGGGCATACGATTGAGCACTACTATGTTTGTGCAAAGTATTCAATAGGAACAATACTTTTCCAGCAGTTAATGTGCAGGTTCATAGGCGTATCTGTACCCATATAGGTTTATGATGTTCAGTACCGTATCTTACTTCAGTTGCTTAAATGACATTTAGTGCAAACAGAAGCACAAAGAGGAGAATATACACCCACACAACACATAGGTAAAACGTAGCCTTTCCCAATCTGTGTTCCTTGTTCAAAATGACAAAAAAACCTTTGTTATCTGCATTTGTTCTTGATCCCTAAAGTTTACATTTTGGTAGTTGATAAAGATTTGCACATTTAGGAAAGAAAAATTGCTGTTCTACAATGCTAATATTGGTAGTGGTAGAGAGAGAAAGAGAGAGTGAGCGAGCGAGAGAGCAAGAGAGAGAGCGAGTGTGACCCAAACTGCCAATCTCTATGATCCTCAAAGGAAGAAAAAAAATGTCTTAAAACTAAAACGCAGTGGCTCTTCACAAAAAAAAAAGGCAGTATTAAAAAAAGAAACTGTTGTTTACCTCAAGCTCAGGTAGTGGTGAGTTTGAGTCTTTAAAAAAAACACTAAACAACAGCGAGAGAGAGAAGAAACAGTTGGGGTGTTTTTCTGTGTGTTCACTCGGTGTGTTCTCACAGACTGGTCGGGACTATGGTCAGACGTCAAATCAGACGACCCCACTGTTGACAGAATGTTAGCTGGGTAGCTGGCCCTTCCCTAACCCTGCATACGAAGCCCTGACAGGATGTTTTGTTCAAAGCCCGTCGTCCCCGTGACTCCTCCAAACTCTCTCCTCTTACGTTTCATGCAGAGCATGATTTCTCTGGCTCGTCAGGGAGTAGGAACCATCTCACAATGCTCAGAACAGCAACCTGTTTTCAATGCTGTCTTAAACAAGAGAAGTGCCTTGTGTATGAATGATTCTTTTGTAAGAACAAGTTGATGTAAATGTTAATTTACCTCAAATGTTTACAAAACTGTTACTAAATAAATTTTTTGTACCATATTCGGTGTTCTTGCTTTCAGTTTTGCGAGTCTGCATTATTGTATGCCTCAAAAATACAACTACTGACTATCAAAGACACAGAAAGATGAAATATTAAACTATCTACACATTAGATGGACAACAAAGGCTGTAAGGCTGGATAGGCTGACATGTTCTCAGGTTCACTATCGAAAAATCCATCAATAATCCAGATATCCACACAAATCACACAAGGAAATGTGACACAGGACACAAAATGAATTTATCATCATGTTATACATTTTATGAAGCAATCTAATTTGTAGTCCCTTATAGAAATTATATATTATGTGTATAAATGGATTAAAGGAACACTGTAGTTTACGTGAAGAAATGCTGATGACATGAGAAAGATCTTGACTTGACTTTCTCTGCCTACACAAACTAAATCAACAAGCTGTCTTTGTTTTCATGACTGTAAAAACTGAAAAAATGTAATTGACCTCAACTGACAACACAATTTTCATACTTTGCTTGTATGTGGCGGACCCTGCCACCTTTCTAGCTTCAGTGTTCTGGGAACTTATTTTCACTCTGAGAACAGCTTGTTTATTCACTTATGGACATGTTTTTTTTTGTATTTATTATTATTATTATTACCTTATTAATATTGCAAATATTCAAATTCTTGAATTTCTTCTTCAACACTATATAGTGTTTAATAATTCATTGAATAATTAATGAGTCATACATGTAAAATGTTTAATATTTGAATAACAAAGGATGAGTTGATGAGTCTCACAGTAGCTGCTCTGTAGTCTGGTGTTATGGCAGCAGATTGAACAGACTGTGGCTGGGTGGGTGTTTCTGTGCAGACATCTCACTTCACTGATGCTCTGTAGATGGTACCAGTGATGTTCTGGTGGTTTTAGTCACCAGCTGTAGGGCCTTCCTGTCCTGTGCTGTGATGAACCATGCTATTTTTTTTCTCATCAGAAGGCTTTCTATTGCTTCTCAGTAAAAGCTGACAGTAACTTTTGCACAGTTTAGTTTTTTTCTTCTTCTTAATCTTTTAATAGCAGTTGACTTTTTTGAGCAGTGGTCAATTCTGAGTCTTCTTTCAGGCTGGTGGAAAGAAAACATCCAAGATATACTTTTAAGTTGTTTATTTAAGATTTATTTTCTGGAATTTGACACAAATCGAAGTATATTCAATAATAGAGCCTTCGGAAGAATTTTTAATACCAAAAATAATTGTGTTGATGTCTAAACTAGAGAAGGTTGATGACATCTACTTTTATCCTATTCACCTGTAGAGTCTCATTTTTTGCTGAAAAATGAATTTCACAGTTTACAGTGCATAACTATAAAAAGCAGTTTTCTCAAAATTAGCCAAACTTTCCAGCGTTGTTTTTGTCTGTATTCCAAGAGTTTGGGGGTTGTTTCCTGACTTGTACCTCATTTTATTGCTAAAAGCACTGCAAAAATGTATTTTTACAGTTGACAGTATCGTCTGATTATCAAGTAAAAAATAGATCGAATTCCCTCCTTCGACTGCACATCAGTGAAAAATATTGAACCTGGCTTTATCTGATTTTCACATTTTTGCTCTAGAAATGTATGCAAATTAGCAGATATTTAATTAGATAATAGATCATTTGCAAAGGCAAATAATATTCATTTCATAACTTGGAGTTTTTACCCCAGTATTGTTTTTCTGTGTTTTCTGTTTCATATACTAGAGGCAGTTAATCTGTAATAATCTGTCCTCAAAGTAGTTTTTCGGCAGCATGTAGGTCTTCTTGATTTTAATGGTTTCTTGTTGCTCCTGAGTGTCTTCGGTATTACTCTTTGTAGACTCTTTTACCTCCGACCTCCCAACAGCTCACTCCCTCAATCTGCATTCCAACTACGAATGTCAGAATGTGATGCTGAGCCAGAGACACACACAGCCAGACCCACTTCATAACCACATCCAGAAATAATTAAAATAAGACGGGCATGTCAGTGTCGCACCTGAGAGTCAAACATCGATCACAAACTCAGTCTGCGCCATCACAAGAACTGAGTGACAATTTTCAACACCGTGCAATACATGATTAAGGTGGGTGAAATTTATGGCTTTTTGTTCTGATCTTTGAGTGCAGAGGGCATCAACAAAGCAACACTGAAAACAAATATATATATATATATATATACACACACACACAAAGAGAAGTAAATATAAGTGAATAAATGCCTATATTAATAATATATAATAAGTGAACTACCTTTAAATGTTTTTTGGTCATTGTATAGGAGTCCAGATTTTAAACAATAGGTTTCCCAGTTTCTTTTAGAGAGTGAGATGAAAAGATCATTATTATTCTCCTGTCTGTGCAGCAAGTACAGCATTATGCCACCTGAGATCCGGTCACCTAACTGCGCATGAAAACATTGTGAAAAAAACATCCAAAACACTCTAAAGTGTACTTTAGCAGAAAATGCAGCCAGTAGCTGGCTAATAGAAAAGTTTAGTGAGTATGGGGTCTTACATACCATTTCTTGCAGTGTGGCGTACCATAGCGTGTGCTAATGGTAGATTCTGGCATCTCTATGAAAACACAAAGTTGCAATTTTACATAAGTATGACTTTGAATTTTAGGCATACGAGGCCAGTTTGACAGATAACATTCAATTTGACAAACAATGAATTACAGTCAGATGGCTTCCTGTAGAAAATGATTTGATAATATAAGACCTACATTGTAAATATTGTTTATCTGAAGCCTGAATGGTGCCACAGAAAGTCTTAATTGTATAAATGACACTTAAAAAAGAACAACACATCGTATAATTCAATATTAATGATTAAATAAGCTCGTTTCCATTACGCATTGGTCTGCACATAGTGGATTAATTGGTGTCACAGCACAATACTTATTACTTGAAGTACAACTAACTCAGTTGATATTTAACTAGTTATAGTAAATTGATGCTAATCTAGCAGACGTCTCATTTTTTATCAACCTTGCATTATAAATAAGTGCAAACTGTCACTACAGACTAGTAAACCTTAACTTCAAGTTGAATATTTGCTGTCAACAATATTAAAAAAAAGCCCAAAAAATTATACCCTAATAAAAAGGAACAATTTGTAAGATATGGCCAGAACTTCAGTTTAAAACATTCAGAAATGATAACTCACATGATCAACAGATGGAAACTACAGTGTTGTTGTTCTGTCAAAGATGTCTCTGTAATGTGTTGCAGAGATGTTTACTGAGGTTCACATGCTAACTAGCTAGCCCTGGCCTGTTCTGTCTCATAACACCACTTTGTGCCTCAAGAGTGGACAGTCTGACAGCCCCCATAGTTTAAACTTCAAGATGTTACAGCCACAGGTATGCAACTTAGTATACAAAGTAAACAAAATAAATTCACAAAATGTCAACAAAGTAAATATTCTTCCACCAATTTTCCTAGCTGTAACAAAAAAATACAACTGTACGCCTTCTGAATTCAAATGTGTCACTTTTGCTGAACTAAGACAAGCTTAATCACCTTGTTAACTCATCTAAAACACACTTCATTCAAATGCGACATTAAATCAAATAAACCTCACCAAAACAGTCCTGGATTGTCTTTCTATCATCACCTCTGGTTTTGTTGAAATAAATCCTCAATTCTAAAAGTAAGATGGTACCATTTTCTGGCTCTTCATGCGTTTTTTGTCTAGCTTTATCTGGCTACACAGCATACTAAACTGGGCTACTTGCTATAGGCAGCTAGCACTGAAGCTAGACACCACAGCCAAATAAAGCTGCGTACAGTAAGACAGCAAACATTTACTAATAGAAACATTTAGACATAATGCTAAATAGCAATGATAGCAAAAACAAAATAATGCTAGTTTGCTGCCAGCTAACTGAGGTAGCTAACATTAAGCAAAGCTTAACAAATACCCAGGTAACTGAGAAATTCTGGGTAATAATTACACATTACATTTGGTTTTTTTTTACTTTAGCCTGCTCACCAGTAAATGACCATGCATATTATATATATATATCTATATGCCAAGATTTTCTTTTGTATGTACACAAAATAATTACTTCTTTCAGATGCACACATTTGTTGAAATCCAATAAGATAAGCCATTTACCTGACAGGTGTGGCAAATCAAGATGCTGATTGAACAGGATTCAGGTCATCAGCTTCATCAGCAACTTCACCAGCAAGACTTTGCTGGTAGGCCAGCATAATTAATGGGACCTTGCTGGTGGACCAGCTTCATCATGCTGTCCTTCAGTCCTATGGGAGAATATTGCAATGCTGTTTTCCTGTGAAGCTCCTGGAATGTTTCTTGGACTACGAAACTTCACCTGATTTCCATTGGCATGGGTGGGGTAGATAATACACTTTGATTTCTGGGAGAACTGTTCCTTTAATGAGATTATCCCAGAATGAGCCGTGCAGTTTGTAGAGCTGTAAAGCTAAGATTACTTTGAAGATGGGCTAAAAGAGGCTAGAAAATGAAAGAAGCTGCAGTGTTGGTGAGTTTCTGTCTTTCCACGATCATAGCACTAAAACCATTTTCAAGGTTTCACACCGTACCGAGGCGATGATTTCAGTGTAAAACATCATGATTGAAGCAGGTTAGAATTGTTCTGTCTAACCTGAGGGGTCAGTAATAAAAAGCATGGGGATTTGGAAGCATCACTTTGCACAGGATATTTGGCATTGAGTCTAACAACAGAGTACAGTACATGAGTGCCGGGCTCTTGGGTCCAGTGGCTGAAGAGTGATGGGAGATAGTTGATCTGTTGGCACGACTGACTGGAGGCCTCAGCCTGTCACTCAGTTAGCTGACTTGTTTCCACTGCAGGGCCAAACAGAGCTCAATGCTTTTCACTTTCTACCCGTCACCAAAGCAGTCCTTTAATTCACATCTTCCTCCTTTTCCTCCGTTGGCAACTGGTAAGTTGTGTTTATTGGAATTTTTTAAAAGTAAGTAAATTTTCTTTCTAGTCCTACACCTGGTGGCTGGTTTTGGTCATTTGAACTTGATGTTTTGGGAGCACGACACACTTGTCTGGTGAGAAGGCTAACTGATGGTAAGGTCAAGTTCAGAGGTCATAAAGTGGTGCAGACATGTCGTTGCTAGTAGTGAACTTTACACACGTCAATAGTTGCAAATGACAGTAAGCTCTCATGTCCAGGTGGAAGAGTCTGACAGTCGGAGTAAAATAGCATTAAACAAAGAATATTTTCACTGGAAGGTGAATAAAACATACAACACTACAAAAGCAATGGCTTTAACCTTTAAATGGCTATTTCCTACATTTTGTTTCTGTCTGCTTCAACAACAGTTTTGAGATTTCAGCAGTTGAAGCGTACAGATTGTGCAGATTAAACATAGAAAATTTTTTTCACTGAAATGTTTAAAATCACTGGAGATATTTGTCTACATTCAGCTCATGTGAATAACCACACATCCATCACAAATAGCATATACATTCAAAATATTAAGTAGAATTTAACATAATAAGATGTTCGCCTAATAAGGAAGTAAAGACATAAGTTCTAGTGTCCTGATAGTGGTTTTGGTGGTGTTTTTATGTGGCCCCTGTAAAGCACCACTTGCCCCCATGGTTGAAAAGTGACAGCCACAGAAAGAGAGCGTCTGCCACTGAGTCACCAGTCTTCAGCCCGGAGCAGACAGGAGGCTATATTTAGCCTTTAATCACCTAACAAATTCACACTCAGCCCACAGCACAAATACCTCAGGCCCTCTTTATGTATTTCAGGAGTGTGATGAATTTGTTTCTGGGAGGCCTGACCACTGGCTCATGGAAAAACAGAGATTTGTTTGACAGAAACTTTTTCCAGACTGTTTAATATCCGACTGCATTTGAGAAAAATCAGATCACCAAGTTTGTTTACAATAGTAATCAGGAACATCCAGTCATCACAATCAAAATTTAATAGAAGAGATTTGAAAATTAGAAAATAAATTTTCAAAATCGCACTAAGAAATTCGATGGAGGAGGGAAGATATGAAAACCCAAACATTAGGACGAAAGAATGCTTTGCCTTTGTACTTTTAGTGCCCTTTTGTTTTTTTTTAAGCGAGTCCAGTGGCATTGTCAGGATTTCATGAATGCTGAGGCCACAGGTCTTAAAGGGGAACTCCACCAGTCATCTACATCAAAGTGTGTTTACAGGTCTTAGGGAGTACTACTGCACATGTGAAAAAGTTGTAAAAAGCTTTTTGTGGCTACAGAGGAAGCTGCATGAAATCTGATAAATTGCCTAAAGTTATGTCACTCAGAGGCTAAATTTCTTTATGGATAATGTCAGGGGCTAAGTATTAAAAAGCAGTCCACTTGTCTACTATTACACTTAGAGATGCATGATAATTATGGGGCCAATCAATTATTTGGCCAGTAATTGTCATGAAAACGGGAAATTTGAATTATCAAGTATTATGCTGATAATGAATTTACAGCTGATAATTGGTTTGCTATCTGCCACTGATACAGTGAAGGCAAAGAGGAAGTAGAATGACAGCAACGATTCAAAGATGTCGTCGGCCATATGTCAACAATAAATGTTTTTTATTGGTTAGTGGTTGCAAGAGGCGGGTAATATCAGTTATCCAATTTTTAAAAATCCATATCGTGCACCCCTAATGAAACTGTTACAGACTCATTCTGGATAAACAACTATTAAAAAACAATACAAAAGAACCAGAGATATCACCTTCTTTATTCCACACGTTCATCTTCATTTTTAAAACCTGAAACCGAGTCACATCACTGGAGGCAGTTTATCAGATTAAATGCAACTTCCTCTGGAGCCACAACAGAATTTTTTAAGCAGCAGTGCTCCCAAGATCTGTAAACACACTTTAATGTGTAAGCTTAGTGGAGTTACACTTTAACAATGTTTTAAAATCTAATGTTGAGATTCAAGACTTAATAGCTATTGCCATTCCAACAAAGTTATTAAAGGAATTTGGTTTGGAGATCTCACCTGAGACAAAAACCTCAGATTCACATCACATACAGGAAGTAGACTGAGCGAAACAAGGGGGAAAACCATAAAATGACAATATTTGACAATAATGCTTCCGCATAAAAGAATAAAACTTAAAATGATAATTAGTGGGGAGAAAGCAGACATGATGAATCTTGTGTCCCTTTTGTCTGTGATCTAATGTTATACATTTCAATAATGCCTCTATTTTACGATTGATTTTGTATTACGTTTTAATAAAAACAGACACATTTCAACGTAATGAATAAGAACTGTCTGAGCTCTCTCAGATCCAGCGCTTTGTTCCACAACATCAAACTGGTCAGAAAGTGACTTGTGAACTTCAATAATCCCAAAGAAATCATCTCCGTAAGGTGAGGATCCTGAGAGTCATGCGACAGGAAAGGTTTTTGTTTGGCCATGACATGGCAAAAAAAAAAATGCCCCAAAAATTCAAAAGTAATTAGAAGGAATCTCATCTACACAGTGAACCCAGATACATTTTGAATGCAGTTCACTAGCTAGGCTCTTCTTACACACACAACATAGCTGTTAGTACTGTAAATGATGTAATGTTGCAGCAGTTGTACAGTGTGCGGTCATGTGGGACGGCTTGTTTTGATTGTCTGTGTGTTGAGAGAGGGAGGGGGGCTGCACAGGGAGAAAGAGCCTTATGAGAGGATGACGTGAGGAGAGGTCAGCTCTGCGGGGACACCTACAGGTCAGCTGAGGGTATGGGCACAGCGTCAACAATGCACCTGTCTGACTTCACCTGAGTGCTGAATGCACTGGGGTGGACACACTCATCATGATCCTGTAAAGGTCCCTAGAAATGAATACAGACATGGTGTGTTATCTCTGTCTCTCCTAAAGTCGACTAAAGCACAAAAATACATTCTTCAAACGTGTCAGGTGGACAGCAGCATCTCCTCACTTCGCTCCGAACAGCGACGACCTTGTGTGACCTTTCAGGAGCAGAGCGCTGAGCTCAGAGCAGGAGACAGAATCAGGACGGCTTCAGCGTGGTTTGGTCTTGCTGCTGTTCCTCCTGCTGGCAGGAGTTGCCAGGGCTCGTCAATGTAATGAAGCTATCTCAATTTGGCATTTTCTGTGTTTTATTTGGACATGTGGTCGTGGATTGTTTGACCACAAAAGGAATCTGAAAATGTGAGGATTCCAGTCAGCTCAGCACCAAGATGGTCTGTTCCCGCTTTAAGTTTAAGTGTTCAGTGGTTTCTGAAAATGTAAATACAAAAATTGGACACAAACATGATCTATCTAACTTTCTCTCATATCATATATACCTAGTTTTTTATTACTTATTAGCTGTTATTGGCGATCCTGCACTCTGAAGGCCACTTTTACTCTTTTATGTATTTCTTTATTTGCATTAATTTAATCTTTCTTTCTTCTTCGGTGATCTTGCCTTTACTTGTCATTACTCACAATGATTTGTGTATTTTAACATTTTCCTGTTGTGTTTTAAGGGGCAAAAGATCCCAGCTGCAGTTCGCTTCATCAACAAACCTGTAGTACTGTTCAGTGTCAACTTGTGGATCCAATATTACTCTTGCAGGACCATCAGAATAGGAGGAAATGCCCTGACAAGGAAATGGAGAGAGGAGACTGTTGACTGACTTCAAAGGGGAAGTGTGTGTGTGTGTGTGTGTGTGTGTGTGTGTGTGTGTGTGTGTGTGTGTGTGTGTGTGTGTGTGTGTGAGACTAGCTGATGTGTCCCTGTAACAGGGGGGCGTTTTGGAAAAAGATGAGTTTGGTGGCTCTGCGTTGAAGGGACCTCTGCACTCACTGCTTCACTGTAGCTCTCCAAATAGGGACAGGCCATCCTAAATTTAACCTAATCCAAGCCCCCCACTCTCCCTCACCACCGGTCAGAGCCAAGGTTACACTCTTCTGTGTGTGTGTGTGTGTGTGTGTGTGTGTGTGTGTGTGTGTGTGTGTGTGTGTGTGGTGTGTGTGTGTGTCTCTGTGTGTCTGCAGAGGGGTAGACGCTTCAGATCTTCAGATATCTTCTTACCTCCGTTTGGAAGAAGACTTACGCAACATTGCAGAGACGAGGATCAGTGGACAGTTTTGGTGCATTTTGCATCAGCAGCATTTAATAAATGTGTGAAAACAAAAGTATCCAACGGGATGAAAATGAGAATAACTGGGGGGAATATTTGTGTTGCACTTCAACCCACCTCCCAGCTTCACTCTTTCCCGTCCCTCAGCCGGTCCTGCGCCGTGTGTTGAGGCACACAACCTGAGAAATGCAGTTGTCATCCATTCCTGCCCTCTTGTCCTCTGTGCAGCTGTACACTGCCACTACACACACCCAGACCACACACATCTACACACACACACACACACACACACACACACACACACACACACACACACACACACACACACACACACGCACACACACACTGGCTCTTCCCTCCCAGTCGCTGTTGTTTTATCATTAAATGGCGACATTAGTTCATATCATGTGATTCGTAGAGGATTCATTGCACATTAGAGGCCCTAATCGCCACCTATAGTCTACCCCCCGGGCCTCGCCCACATGACCCTGCTGAGCACAGCGCTTTCTTTATGCCCCCTGAAAGAGCTGGGGATTGAGCCCAAACAAAAAAAACCCCACGAGGGTGAAAAAATGTTTTTACACCCCTCGCAGGCCTGGCTGTGTGGGCGCACGGGGCCGTTTTAGCTTTAGATCAATGGGACAAGTTACTGGAGTCTGGCCAACTCTGACGGATAGCACAGAAAGAAAAAAGCTTGCCTCTTCAAAAAATTGGGTTTTGTCACTGTGTTTTGTACCGCCAACCCATCCAACACCCCCCCCAAAAAATGTGAGGTGAAACGGGAGAATGTTTTTCCTCAAAGCCTCCAAAAGATTTGAGTTTTCAGGCATAGCTTCTTCTGTGCTGAGGGTGAGAGGGCGAGGCTGGGGGTTGGGGAGGAGTAGGTGGGGTGTGCGTGGGCTTATGGGAGGAGAGGGGAGGCCGCCTCACGCCGGCTGCATGTGTGAACCTCTTGTCAGACGTGAGTTCGAACACGGAAGCTCAACAAAGCTCCGGCTCTTCCTGCGGCTCATGATGGGTGTTATAGTTTAAAAACACGTCTGGTGCTGATGATGGTGGCCCTGATAAACCAGGAGCTCACAAACAATCAGCCGGTCTCCGGGGAGGAGTTCACAGCGAGGGCGTAGCGCCCCCCATTGGGAGAGACGGGACAGTGCTGTTTTCCGCTCCGACAGGGGCCAGAAGCAGCCTCGTCGGTGGTCATTCTTGTGGTTTGTCTGCTGTAAAATGTCTGCTTTCATTACAGGATGGAGCTGTCGCTATTTTTCTTTTTGTCAACAAATGAAAAGATCAAACTCATCAATGAATGAATCTGCCCATGTAAGAAGTATCTATTGTTATCCAACAAAACATTGCATTGGGTGAAATGTTTAACTCTGTGGTCTTCTTTTAGGTCGATTCCACAAATGCTGTCTGGCTGCTTAAATACTTGCTGAAGTGCCAAATGCGTATAGATCTGCTGCTGAAAATAGTCACCAACAAATGTGCTGTTAGCACCTGTCTGAGTAACATTTGCTTAAAACTACAGTCACCAGCTATCATAGAGACGTACTACCTTTACTCCCCAGACTGTCTTTCAAATAATAATGTGTATGTGTGTAAGAATGGTCCAGAATTTTAGTTTAAAGGTCAAATGTGTTTAAATAAATGGTGAAGTAGACAATTTCAGTCATCACAAAAGGCCCTCTCTACGGCCAGTCTTTTGTTTGTCCTTCCTGGGCTACCGTAGACACTACGACATGGTGCACTCCAGGAACGAGGACCCTCTGTAGGGAAAAAGCTTCAGGTGATTAAACAATAATGAAAACGTACCATATTATATAATGTTATACACATTTCTGCCCCTAAATCCTAAACACTGCATGTAAAGTTATAGTTAAGTCTTCTGATGTGTGATCTGCAGTAGATGACCGTTAACTCTCCATCTGTGTGGAGAAGCAGCACGTAGCACCAACAGGGAAGCAGAGCAATGTACTGCTGACCAGCACAGACAGCAAGACGTGTTTCAGCCACCTAAGAGAAGGCACTCCTATATAGAATCCTATATACCAGTATATAGATCCATTTAAGTGTAGTTTTGAACATTTTTGATGCTTTACAATGATGTCAGACAGTCCTGTAATACAGTGCGTGGCAGGCACAGCTGCGCTTGTGTTTAGGAACACAGCTTTGAGGGAATGTAAAGGAAAGGGCTGTCTCACTCCAACTCAGAATCGTAATACTTACATTACAATATTATTGAAGTAATGATAGAAACTGAGAAATGTGCATTTTACCACTAGTGAAGAAACAAGCTGTTTTCAGAGGAAAATAAAGGCCAAGAACACTGTTTGAAGCTAGAAAGGTGGCAGGGTCTGTCACACATAAACAAAGTAAAACAGTCTCAAGCTGTGTTGTCTTTTGGTTTTTATTTAGTTTGTCTAGGATGAAAAATAATGAAGATTAAAGTTTCTTACTCAAAACTACGTAGCGCACCTTTAAAGGTCCACTTTGTGGGAAAGTTGATCATTGAGTCCTATCCCCAACTCCTCAAATGTTGATGCTTTGGGATGAAGAACAACCTGATGATTTTTTTTTCACAAGACAGAGAGCGCCGATTTCATGCATCCTGTGGTTTGACCCATGGGACCTTATTTTAGAAAAAAAAGTAATGAAAAGACTTTTAAACAACGACTTTAGTGACTTGAAAAATGTTCTTATTAAGTCACAAAAAACATATGTGGGATTCATGACTCAATTGTTTGTCTGGTAATGTTCATGTTTTATGCGGGGTCACATGTGTTGATTAGATATTTGAGAATAGATTTCATCCAAATGTTATGTTTGAAATTTATGTTGACTTGTCTGTGGAGATCTGTAGGACTACTTCTGCACAGTGACACAACAAATCGCGGCCTCTTTAACCTTTCCTACAGGACTTCCTGTCTCATGAGCCTGAGGCTGTTGCACTGACCCCGGGGTGTCGACAAGCCGCACCTCCTCCTGCCCTTCTGTCCGTCATCTCCCAGATAACTCCCCCTGCCTTGCTGTCATGTCCGCCTGGCACCTTGTACAAAAAACGGGACATGATAGCGAGAAAGGTCAGAGCACAGGGAAGAGGCCCTGATGTCGAGCCAACGGTAACATGCTGTAGTAATTTTAACCTTGGCGTTGGAGAGAGAGATGGTGGTCTTCTTGGGGCTCACATACATCTATAGGCGTTTACATGAAACATGGATAACAGGGTTAAAAACCTACAAAACATACAGGAAAGAGTGCCAAAAACGTGTGTTAGGCATCAAGAATCAAGATTCAAGTCATCTAACATTATACAGCAAATGATTGAAAAACAAAATGATAGTCATAGTCTATGTATGTCACTCACAGATACAAAATCAGTGGATACTTCTGTATCTTTTGCCAGACGGCAGCCGGACGGACAGACTGTGGCTGGGTCTTTGGGATCTGTGTCGACATCTCACTTCACCAATACCACTGATGCTTGCTGCAGAGGCCTCCTGTTTATGTAAATGGATGTTCTGAGTGAAATGAACTGGAAGTGTGGGACGCCCTCCATACTTACTTTCCCAACTTTTTGTCGACAGTTTGGGGAAGACCCTTTCTTTCAACATGGCACTGCCTTGTTGCACAAAGCCAAACCCATAAAAAAAATGTATTTTCGTTGTGGCAGATCATGACCTCAGCACCACCCAAAAACTTTTCATTGACTCAGAATGCCCACGGTGAGAAAGACCTCGTCTCCCGATGTCAGTCTTGGACATCACTAGAGCTCTTGTGCAGTGAAGGAATGTAGCATTTACTCTAGTACAACTTTGATACTCTTTACAACACTGCTCATCAGTGGATGGGAGCAAATCACTGCAGCTCGGTTCCCTTTTTTGGGGGATTGGCATCAACAATCTTCTGCACACAACCCTGGTGCTTTAAAGGGTCAGTTCACTAAAATCAAAATACACTTCTCAGGTCTTATGTTAACGAGTTTTGATTAGCGACTTTCTGCCATCCACGTCAGCAAAGATTTTAATTTTAATGACCCTTTTTCGTTTTTACTGTTTTCACTTTAAGGCAAATAAAAGCAAACAATTAAAAAGGAGTCTGGTTAGAAAATGAAACCATTTATTTAACATGACCGTATCAGCAGATCAGCCCACACACATAGCATCAGACTCAAGTCACAATCACTCACTTTCAGTATATACAGATAGGCACATTCACATTAGGCATTAAAGCCAGCCACAGCGACTACTGTAGGTCCGAACCCGTGGCAGGTTTGGTCACCGCCTCGGAGTCCAGCAGGAGAATCCGCCAGGTTCACCAGGGTTCTCTCTTCCTGTGTCAGGTTGAAGTTCCACAGTCTAATTTAAAAGGTGACAGATCCGGTGTCAGAAATCCAGACCTGTTCTCCCTCTAAATCCACTTTGTTCCTGAAATGTTATACTTCAGCTCCAGTCCAACAAATGCAGACAAGTGTACAAAATAATAGAAACACCGACTCCGTAGATCTGTGGATTCACCTGACCATGACGGCCAGGTGAATACACTTCACTCAGGAGCAGTGACGTGGATCATGCCGAGACATTATGTTTATGGTGGGTCAAACCCTACATCTGGAGGGTGTTCCTTATATTTTAAGCACTGGTTATGGAGACACACGTATTTGGTGTCAATTTTTGCCAGCTTTACATATTCTCTCCATCAAGAGAAAATGATCAAGGACAAAGTAGAAAAAAAAAATCATAAATCTTCACTTGATTTTAACTTGTTGACACTTTCTCCCATTTATTTAGACAATCGGAAAACAAATTCAAATGATAGTCAAGGTAAAAACAAAAAAGGGGAGGAAATTTAACCGTATTCATTAAAAAAAAAGTAAGAAATTAATGGACTGTGTACCCTGGAAAAATAAATGCATTAAAGTTTGTGAAAAAAGCAAACAAATTATAGTCCCAATTCTTAATCACAATCTTGCTAGCACTCTGTAAAACAGCTGGGAAGAGTAGGGCACATACAGTATTAACAAGTCCTCAGTTTTCCATCTAAATCAATATTAAGTTCAAAAGATATCAAAAGTAACTGGGAAACACCAGGAAAATAACACAAGGACAAAAGCAGAAAGGAAATGTTCCAAAATTGTCTTGAGTTCTGAATAATCTGTCCTTCATGTTGAACAGGATCCTGGAGGATACCCTTTCATGGACAAGAGGGGGGGGGGGGGACACTGCAGCAGGTTTTCAACGAATGACGGTTGAGATGGAAATGGCACCCAGAAAAAAGCCCAATCCCAACGTAAAGAGGATACACGCAAACTAATAAAAAGAGAAATAAATAATCAGTCTTTTTAAAAAGGCTTTTGGGAGGCGGGTTTTCAAGCTGAAGGTTTCGGTTGGAGGTTTTTTTTTTCTTCCCCCCAAACTACATAGTGTCCCTCTGTGCCGACTCCATCTCAAATGACCGCCTTGTTTCAGAGATATTTACACGTCAAAGCGACCCAATCTGGGCTTAGTATGCATGTAATGCTACATCGCATGAATGAAGGATCTCCCAGCATCCCCTAAAGAAATGCAGCATGTTGGTAGGTTGCCTTTCGCCCACACCACGAGACAGTCAGGTCCGTCTGACGAGAGATGACAACGCTTAGTCAGTCCCGACTCCTGCTGCTCTGAGCTGAAGTCCTCTGTGGTGCAGCGGTTTTGCCTGAGAGCAGTACTGACAGAGGAAGAGCAGTGAGCAGGGTGATGAGATGGTATGAAAGCAGCCCAGGTAATAGAGATGTGTCATACAGCTGAGGGGAAGAGGCTGCTGGTCTTATGCTGCGTTCAAGCGATGCTTGGAAATTCAGAAATTCCAAACTGGAGGTTTTCATTATGCACTCTGACACCGTTAGTATTTTGAAAGTGATGCTATGTAGGGCTAACCGGCATCAAAATACACTTTGGACTAATTAAGTTTAACACAAACTTTACCAAAAGTTGTGACAAAAAAATTTAGCGACAAAAAGTCACTAAATTTGTGACAAATTTAGTGAAATCAAAGTATTCCCTGCATTAATATGCAGTTCTGTTATATGAACTTGGCCTTCACAAGCCTGCTGAAAAGGGGTGTAATTTAATGTTTCTGATGATCAATAAATAATAACAGCAAATCGCTAACTAAAGTGTGTAAAGAGTGACGTTGCTGGTGGTAGTTTAGCACTGTGATAATCTAATGTACAGATCCCCCCTGTCAAATGTGAACTCTGACCTGCAAAACTTAGTAAACCAAATATTTCAAATGTTCACGGCCCGTCAGTGGAGCAGCACTGGACAAGTACATTGTTAGAGATCTGAAGCTTTCCACCGGCCATAAGTGGAAGATATAGTGATTTTCCTTTAAAATAGACATTTGGAATATAAAGTACCACAATTAGCAGCCAAATTATTATTAATTATGTCAAAGATGGAATTTCAACCTTCTAGCTGGGAATTTCCAACCTTACAGACACAGCATCCCCTCCCTCCAAGTAGTGGATCTGGTTTCATCCAGACCTCCTGCCTTCTCTCCCTCTCATGGATTCTCCTTTTAAAAATGACGTAACTCTTCACAACCAGCACGCCACTCCCTCAGTCCAATGCACGGGGCGACCTCGAGGAGGACATGGGGCTGAGAGAAAATAACCCCATCACGTCCTGTCCCTTCACCTGGGTCTGTACCTCCTCCTTGTGGCCTGCTGGTGGCTGCTGATGACCTTTGCTGAACATGGTACAGTGCTGTTTTAAGTTTAAATATTTAATTAAGCTGCTTTTATAAACACACTAAGCCCTCAGAATGGTTGACAACGGAAAATCTTTTTTCAAAATATGATAACCGTTAATACACTTTGTTTTCTACCTGATTTAACTTTGTTTGACCAAAGATAACAAATAACAGCTCCACCTCCTTCATCTCTTACTCATCGTCCTTTTAATCTGATCATGTTCTCATCACACACACACACCAGGACACATCTGTGCCCATCCTCCTCTTCATGACTGGAGGGGAAGTTACTTCCTCTTCCACCAGAGTACAAGTTTGGGCTGCTCTTCACCACTCCTCGTTATCATCTCAAGTTCCCTGTTCTGGACGCCCCTCACCAGGAGGACACAGCAAGTCAGCGAGGAGGACGAGACAATAAGACAGGGGAGGCGCACACACACTAGCTATCCTCAGCTGAGTGTCAGAACGGCTGCTATTCTCCCCCAGCTGCTTCACCCCTGTCCTCTTCCTCCCCGTCGTCCTCTAGGTGCTGTCTGTCTGTGTAAATGTCCCTGACCAGGAGGACTCTGGTGAGGAGGCTCTCCAGGATCTGTCGCTCCAGCGGTGTGGAGCTGAACCACAGCGGGTCATCTGGACTGCACGCTGGATCCGGCTGAACGTAGAAGACATCAAGGCGCTCCCGTAACAACGCTGGGCTGGAGGGAGGGAGCAGAGACGGAGAGAGCAGAGACGGAGAGAAGGAGGAAGAGGGTGAAAGGAAAGAAGAAAACGGAGGAAAGTGAAGGAGAGAAAGAAAAGAAGGTAAGTTGATAAGAAAAGAGGGAGGTGGAGGAGAAAGAAATGTGAATCTCTTGTTTTGATTGTCCTCTTGAATAAATAAAGAAAAACTGACAGTAGTTCATATTTCAAGTCCTCATATTTTAATAATCAACACTGAGGTTCAGGATGTGAACAGCAATGAGTTTAATCACAGGACTCAAGCAGAAATCCAACTGAAGACAAACAATTTCTCTAAATCAAGCATTCTACAGATGAAAACTGATGATGAATTAAACAAGTCTGAGGTGACGCACTGTTACTGCTATCTAAAAGATGCATTCATTTCATTAAATGTTAAGTCTCAGAACTTGTGAATGGCATTTTCACCATTTTTCAGTATTTTCTCTTTGTTTTATGCAATATCAGACTAAATGTTTCAGAATGAACAGTCCATCAATTGATAAATAATCAGTTGCAGCCCTAGTTAAGATGTAAAAATAAGATCAGATAATTTATTAATATACTAAAATAGTAGAGGGAAAGTATTGCTGCAAAGAAGATGGTATGTAAGATTAAGTGTATTGAAGTTGTATGTGGTCAGTTGCACCAGTATAGATACTAAACTCACCACTTAGATCTGTAGAGGTCGTATAGGTCACACTCGTGCTTCTTAACCGGGCAGCGTACAGTGGAGCCTCCTGAGTCATCGTCTGATTCATAGTCCTGATCTCCATCCTCCGACTTACGCTTCCTCTTCCGTGACTCTGTTTGCACTGAAGGACCACAAGACAAAATCAAACATTGTTAACAAGATTTAAATTGCTAAGATAACAGGTAAACATTATTTTTGCACTTTGAGCTGATCTTTTTTAGGCTGCAGGTTAAAGAGCTAATGGCTGGAGAAATCATGTCAACTCAACAGATTTACATACTGATACAAAGTTTGAGGGGCAGTGATGTTTTTTCATTGTTCTGTCTCTACTCCAACATATATGATTAAAAATGAAACAATGTTGATGAAAATAAGGTGCATTCTTTCAGGTTTGAGGGTGTAGATGTGACCGAATTGTGAATGTGTGAAATAATGGAATTAATGGATTGAAGTGGCTCAAAATGCACCATTTATAATCTTACTAATGCATCTTAACCAGCAACTCACTGAGAATTGGTTTCAGCCGTTTATGCTGAGACAGTGTCCTCATATTACATTAAAGTGCAATCACAGAGAGTCAGTATGTGAACAGCAGAAGAGTTATAATCATTGGACACTGCAGCACTACAGCCAACAGCCACTGGTGGGCGCTAACAATTTGGACAAAAGCAACAGAACAGCAATTTGGTGGCGAGCAGACCATCATATCAGACCATGTGGCTGCACTCACCATCAGGAAGCACACTGGGTTGCCAGTCCTACTAGGTAAAGCAAACAAAGTCTGGTGGATTGAGGTGGCTCATATCTATGACAGTACAATTTCATGAGAATAAAGGGGACTGTTGGGCCTTGGTGGAGGTATTAGCTCTGCATAGTGCTATCAAAAGTTATATTTGAGCATTTGAATCACAAGGAGCCAATCATTTTCAGTGATCCGCAATATACTTAGTGTATGTTCCTCTGGAGTTTGTAGAATAATTATTGGTTAAAGCAGCTCTTTAAGGCACACCTACTTACTGATGGATAATGTGAATCATACTGCTGCCTTGGTTCAATGGAGGGATAAAAATGACAATTAACCCATTCAAAGTATAAATGGGATGTGTCAGGATATGCGATGGCTGAGATAGATAGATAGATAGATATTGCAGGCCTCACCATGGTGATCCTGAGAAATGGAAGGCACGCGGATGCAGACGCTAGTCTCCTTGGTGACAGGATGGACGGTGTCAGGGCCGTAGACGTTGGCGAAGGAGAGGCGGAGGTGCTGCTCCACGGTGCGCAGGCCGAAGTATTTGGTGTTCAGGTAAACCAGAGAGCGCAGCAGAGCGGCGGGACTCTGCTCCCCGAGCTGCCGGCTGCTCCACAGGCTCTGCTCCTCCACCCGACCCCACAGCGAGCCTGCAGAGGACAGCAACACTATTAAAAACATGCTAGGAAATTAACCACGCTTAGTCAGGCGCTCACTCCTCACTAGGGAAGATGAAGAATGAAGAGTATTTTCTCAATTTTATTTGTTAAGGAAGAGTTTTTGCAGAGTCATGATGACATGAATTTGTTTAAAATAAGTTGCCAATCATTTTAGGATAAAGAATATTTCAATTCTCACTCGTTCTTGTCATCCATTAAAAACATGATTCAGTCGATTTACAGCTCAAAATGCACCATTTATAAATCTTACTAATTAATCTTAACCAGCAACTCACTGAGAATTGGTTTCAGCTGTTTGTGCTGAGACAGTGTCCTCATATTACATTAAAGTGCAATCACAGAGAGTCAGTATGTGAACAGCAGAAGAGTTATAATCATTGGACACGGCAGCACTACAGCCAACAGCCACTGGTGGGCGCTAACAAGCACACATGAGAAAACAGATCCAAACTGACCTGTGATTTTATTTGTACAATTAATTTTTGCTGTTTTCTGTACATTGTGTTTCAGGTGCTTTTAATAAATGGAGTGATTTTAAATATGGTGAATCACTTTTGAGGCAGATTTGGACAAAAGCAACAGAACAGCAATTTGGTGGTGAGCAGACTATCATATCAGACCATGTGGCTGCACTCACCATCAGGAAGCACACTGGGTTGCCAGTCCTTCAGGACCTTGTTAAGCTCCTCTCCAAACTGCTGGTAG
>CAEMYA010000106.1:2433806-2461087 GCA_903131615.1 Diplodus sargus
CCATGCTGCTGCCACTGCTGCTGACATGTGAGAGCAGGAGGGAAGGCTGTGCACTAGTTATATTCGTCCCACTGGGAACACTCGGTATGAAATTAGTTCCTACCCCCCATTACTTGAGTGGAGAGTTGGCAAGGCTAAGTCTTAAAAATATCATTTACTTTGTTTACATTTCTATATTTCATCAGGTTTTTTTGCACTTTCAAGTGTCATAGTTATTTTGAATTATTCTACGAGATGTTGTTTATTAGTTGGTAAAAACAATAACAAATTTTAAATAATCCTGAGATGCCTTCCTTTGTTTTTATCTTCCTTTTTAATATAGTTATTTTTGAGTATTTTATAGTATTTTTGCCTTTGCTTTATACAGACAGTAGTGAGGGGACAGGAAATAAGGGGAGAGACAAAGGGAGGACAGGAAACAGAGGGAGGGGGAGGGTTTAAATAGGAGGACTACGATCACATGGTGCACAGAAAGATGTCCCATTCTCACAATGAAAAGAGACTCCTGTTCCTCACTGTGCTCTCCCAGAGTAAATAAGGCAAGATACAAATTTATTAAAAAAAACAATGACCATTTCACTGTAAATAGACTGTGATGATTGCTATAACTTCATTTAAAATTTGTTAAAATAGTGTTTCATGTTCAATTTAGGCTATGATTCCATATTGTCACATTCTTGATGCTTCAAAGACACAAAGAAGAGGCCTGTCCACTCCGCAGGGCGGTACCTGTATTAAAGGACTAACATTTTGAAACCATGTGCTTCTTCATCAGAGTCGAACAGTGCCCTGCTCTGAGAACACCGGACAGGCTTACGGCTCCATGTAAAGTTGTTGAAACACACTTAACTCAGTGTTAAGGTCAATTAACAACCTTTCCTTTCTTTATTCAAGATAATAGCTATGGGGTCTTTTTTAAGGAGCTGACAGTTCATCGAGCTGGGGACCGCATCACTCTGAGTTCATCTATGATGAAAGGTAGAATGGCATGAGAATAAAGAAAGTGTTTTCATTTTAACAACTAGAAAATAAATATCTGAAACAGATTATATGTACTGTATGACTTGTGGTGCAATGTCAGTGATAGGTGTTATAACCTTTTAACCTAACTTGTATATCCATGGTCTGATGGCTTACTGGTGAGGTGCTGGTGTTTTATTCTCTAGTTTGGTACCAACCTGCTGGATGCCCAGACAGAGGTAGAGGATGCTGTCTGGAGAGTAGCGCTCCCCACTTGGCCTGCAGACCTCTCTGACAAACCGGGACAGAGCCACGTTCAGCTCCTCTGAACTCAGTGACAACAGGTTACTTTTAGTCCGGGCTGCAGGAGCTGGGAACAGACACAGATTGCTCTCAGCAAGCACGTCCTACATGTTCTCAAATATGACTATCAACCAGGGCAGCAGGTTACCTTGTTTGGAGCCGTCCTTTCCTTTGGTGTCTTCTGATTGGTCAGAAGAAGAGAGTGCCCAGCGTTTCCAGGCATGGATACCATAGTGGGCTTTGAGAGGCAGCGATCGACCTTCTGACTGTTTGCCTGTTGGATGTGAAGAGGAGGACGAGGCTGGATCGGAGCTCTCCTCGACTGCCAGCCTCTTGTTTCCCTGAAATACAAACACACCAATTACTACTCTGTCAACTTAAGTGAACTACTACAAGGTATAAATATCTACACTGTATGCGTTTGTGTACATACTTGTTTCCTGGGCTGTGGTTGAGGTGTTGACTCCTCGGGCTCCTCCTTCTCCTCTGTCAGGACTGGAGGTAGAGAGAAGCCCATGTCCTCATCCATTCCCTCCAGGACAGGAACAGGTTCTGAGGCTGTGACAGGACACAACATCTGTTCAATTAGTTTCTTATTCCAGTAGTAGGTAACTTTAGATTTAGGGGCTTCTACATTTTGGCATTAGTGACTCAGCATTTAGTTAAATGACTTATTGTTAAGATACTGAGTGTGTCAGCATTCAGAGCCTCAGGTAGAGTGACACAGTCATAGTACATTTATATGCTCTCAAGAGAGCAGCTTATTTAGACAGACAGCTAATGCAGATTTAATTGTTCATTAATGTATTTGTTAACAGGTATAACTCCTCCTGTGGATGCCCATAAGTGGAGGCTGCTTTATAAAACAGTTAATGAAGGATAATACAAACTAACTGCAGATATTTCACCATATGCATGATAAATACAACTACACTGTGATCTGATTATAATGAGAATTTCCCCATTTAGGGCAACAACATTAATTTGACACAGCGGCCATCATGTTTTTCCCCCAAGAAAGGGCCTCATATCATGGGTGGAGCTGCACTTGAAGTACGAACGATCATGGCCCAGGAAGACCCAGTATAGCTGAAGAATGTTATACCAGTCCAGTGACAACAAATTATTAACAGCAAAAATTTAGACAATATCAAATGGCTCAGTTAATGACCGGATACTCCACCTCTGGACAGTATGGCAAACCTTAAACCTTCTATAACCTAATAGTGGTGATGACAGCAGGGCCAGAAATAGCCAAAGGGAGGAATCTGAATCTCAATTACTGAATTGATCCTTTTAAAACTCATGCAGTCAGATGTTGTTACATAAGAGCTGCTTCACTGAACAGCATGAATGGAAAGAAAAAAATCACGCAGACTGAGAGAAAGAGACGGGTTCAGCATGAGCATTTCAGACAAATTAACTGATTTGAATTCAGGAGCATTTCTTCATATCAGTCAAATTGAGGTGGCACAGAATAAATGTGATAACATGTCATGAAGAGAATTTAAGTCCTCTTTCAGCAGCTTATCAGCAGTGACAAAGCAAAAAAGGTTTATTGGCCCAAGAAAAGAAATGGATCCGTCACCTTGTAAATGGAAGGGCTTAGATTACCAGAAAATGTCAGAAATGATGTTTATGGAGTGCTGCAGGGGTGATGTATATTTGAAGGCTAATCCTGGAGTTACCATCGCCCTGGTTCCCTCGACAAAACGCTCACGGGAAATGTCTATTGTATTTTGGATTATTGCAGAAAATAAGATCTCTGGCAAACAGAATTTCTGATACGTTTTGTTTAGCAAGACAATCTTCATCTCTGTAGATTCATTAGCTACTTGTTAACAGCTGCCTTTTCTTATGACATGTAGAAATTCAAAATTCACGACTGAGATATTTACTGATGTATTTTTATTCAAAACAAAACCGGACAATAATTTACACGTGTGTTAACCACAGCCCCTTACATCTAACCAGAAAAAAAACACTGACTTCAAGATGAAAGATCCAGAAGTGCAAAAATGTTGACTCTTCCACATTCTAGGACTCATTCCTGCTGTTCAGATATATTGGTATGCAATTGGTGACAACTGTCGAGTTAACAAATGATGGTAACAAAAGGTGCAGCTAATTATTTAAATATAATCTTTATTGTTGATTTAAAAAAAAAAAAGGACTAAATATTTCTTTCTGTTCTATCAAAGTGTACCAAAGTATCTGTTTGACTTTGACTGTCAATCCTGTAAATACCAAGCATTGCAGAACTATTATTATTCTTTCAAAACATGACAGTGATGCTTCTGACTGACACTGGCTCACTGGCCTAGTATGGAGGAGTATGAAGGACTAGAACTCCATGTACAGTCAGTATTTACCTTGAGGGAAGTCTGCCTCTAGGTCCAGGTCAGGCTCATACTTGTCATCATCCTCCTCCTCCTCCTTTTCCTCCTTCTCCTCCTCCTCCTCAGAGCTGCTGCTGGAGGACTCCTCCCCTTTACACTCTTTCTTCACCTTGACCAGCTTTACATCTGTAACACAGTTGGATCAGTCTTCCTTGTTATCAAGCGCTGCTTTCTTCACATCTGTTCCCTTGGCTTTTACATCTGGACTTGGCTGAAATAAATCCTTTGTATTGTCTGTCATCATTGTTACATGTTGACTTATAGGAACAGGGTTTTTCCTGCATATCAATTTTGGAGGCAGCCGCATTAAAAATAACCTTAAATTTTGCTCGTAGGAATTTCTTCAAGTATGAAGAGCCTTTGGTGTCGGGCCTTTTCCTCATTTAAACAAATCCCGGTGAACTGCCCAATTGGTGAACTAGTCAGACGCTTAAGCTTACACAGGCCCGTCTTTCTTTTTCACAGACCCTACCTGTCATATAACCATAATAAAGTTCCACATGTACCGACCTTTAGCGTAGCAGTCAAGCTAGTAGCTACATACACCAGTTTCCCTGTTTGCACTTCACTATTACGGTCACCAACTGTTGGCATCATGAACCTCAAGTGTTGCAGTGTTGATTTGGAGAAGCACACAGAAGTGGTACAATTGACATCTAATTCATTATAGGCTATTGCGGCTATGTGTTCGGTTAAAATTAGCTTGAGCTTACAAAATGACCCACTGAAAGACCAGTTGGTATTAGCCTACTACTTAATACATAGTGATGCTTTTTACAAGTTTCATTTTCAGTGCCTAATGAAATGTGTCCTGGAATACAAAGTTTTCAACATTTAGAAAAATATTTGGCTGAAAACATTAGAGATCAGAATGGAGGGCAAATGAAAATTCTAAAAGTTATCTTGAGACTCAGACACCCAACCCCCTCATGAGGGTACCTGGCTTCTGCTCCTCTGCAATCATCTCAGCCATGGAGAGCAGGTCGGCCTCCAGTGGGTCAGAGGGCACTTTGTTTTTTAGCTCATTGATGCTCTGGATGATCTGCTCCGCCCCCTGCAGGGTGGTGGGCAGAAACACAGGCACAGGGACCTGGAGGGGACAAGATACACAAACCTTTTGGTTATTAATCACACAACTTTAGATTTTTAGTGTTTAATTTTGCTTGGGTGAGATTTTTTCTTCTGAACATCAAACATTTTTCCCAAACATCATTTGTACAGTCCACTACAGTCATTCTAACATTTATTATAGTAATAGAAATAATAACATTAATATTATTATTATTGGTTTATCTATGTTTACACCTTTGCAAACCTTGTAGTATGGATATCGTGTATGTTAATGAGCTAATGAATATGTCTTACCGGTACAGGCAGAGAAACCGGAGTGGGAGTGACCTGGGAATACATATTCATTGGCACGGGGATGAAGACGGGCACCGGTATGGGTACAGGAATATACTCCCTCTTCACACCATCGTCTACATCTGTGGACACAGATATGCAGAGTCAAAATATTTGTGTATTAGATTCATAAAGCAATAATAAGGACTAGCAGCCAAAGCGAAATAGATAATAGTGCCTGTTCCATTGCCTCACTATAGCAAATTTAAGCTGTGCCTTACAATGCTACCTGTGATCAGATGCTATTCACTTGGCCATGCACAACATCTCTGATTCAAGTCCAGCATAATCACTAACTGCATCATATAAGTTGCCCTAAACTGAGATTTAAAAGAGAAAAAAAAACATTTTTTTGTCAATTATAAGCACTCTAAGTAAGATGCTGTCTTCACCTGTCTGTAAATGTTTGCTCTGCATGTGTGGCTTGCAGTATGTCGCCTTGGTCAGGGTGAGCGGCTTGCAGAGCACTGCCTTGTTCTTGACATCTCTCATTAAACCTCCACCGGCGTACGCAACAGTACCCTGGTTCACCAGCTGTAAAATGGCAGAGAAAAAAAAATATATATGTACACATACACACACATATATATACACACAGTAGGGCTGTAACAACACATGTATCGAAACCGAAATCGCGATACTCAGATCCACAAACCTGTCTTGCGGTGTGAGAAGGCAAAATTGCGACACAACTTCCAGTCCAGATCCAGCCCTATGAGCTATAAGTAGCCCCTTTCACACAGAGATGCCGCAGTAACACCACAGTGGTGGTTCACCAATTCTCCGCCGCTGGTCGTTCACACAGAACAAAGCACCACTGGAGTTAAGACGAACCGCAGTGTAATTCACACAGAACGTCGGCGCTACTGCTCCTAAAAAGACGTGACGGTACACGTCATAATGATGACATGTGTGTGTTTTCAAGGTGTTTCCCCAGAGTCCCCCTGTCAATCTAAACCTGCAGATAGTTTATAAACCATATGGATGCTGTTTTAATGTGTCATGATTGAGATTCTGACCCACCAAACATCCTGTAAAGTGACGAAGTCACGTTTTTCGCTCTAAATTACATAATTATATAATCACCATCAGTAAACAGGTCGCTGTCTGACTCCCTCACTAGCAGGGACAGAGGCTGTTTTCTGGGGGAAAGCTGACTTTCAAGTCTCGGTCAGGAGGGCTGACTGTCGCAGAATTTTTTTTTTCCATCATAAACACTCGGTGAGTTAAACTTTTTTGCCAGTGACAGACGCTGTTTTTCAGGCAGAAATGTGACGAGGAGTCGGTAGGACAGGCGGGAGGACGAACGCTTCTCCACATACAGCTGCGGTATTTTTTTCCTTGTTCCCAAAGACAGTTACAGTTACTACGTTACCTTTGTTTGGTTTTGCGACATTGCTTTGTGGTACATTTCTCTTTATTTAGTTGAGTGAGGGACCTGTGCAGTTAACAGACTGTACGATCGACACGCCCTCCATACGCGCATCCGGCTCATCCATTGCACACTGGTTCAGTTTGCCAATACTGCGCCTCTGATACTATCAGACAAGTATCATATACAGAAGTTATTGAAATGTTACATAAATCAAATGTATAATTTTTTTTATAAAACAGGTAAATTAAACTTCCAAACTAATAGAGGGTAAATTGATGACATTTTTGCAGTTACTACAACACTTAGTTAACACAAAGAAACAATTAATGTCTAATGACTTCAATACAAACTGTATTATACTGAAACCTCTTGCAAATTCTTACTTACCCCTAGTTTGGCGCCCTGCATTTCCAACCCTGTAAAGAGGAAAATAAGAAACATAACATCTGTATGTCACAAAGAAATCTGAAGTGACACATAGAGTAACATAAGCTGGCAAGTTTTTTGTATCATTATGCTGCAGATAGCATCAATCCCTAATACTTGACCCTGAAAGAAGCACTGCATGCTACATAGAACAGTTAGCATGTAAGCATGTTTAGAATCACATACTTTTAGTACACACTGCAGCTGCCCTTACAATGTACATATATGTACTGTTGCAGGCAGTATGCATATAATTGGGACATTCTATTTCGTCATGACAGTGCGCCTTGAACTTCTACCGTCCTGTTCCTATATCTGTCACAGCCTTAGCTTGAAATTCTGGAGTAAAAAAACATAGACACCGCAAAGAAATTTAGTTTTAGGAATATCATTGTTTGCTTCGTTTATATTTGCGTGACACACCATGATCTATTTGACAAATCTTCCGCTGCATAGGAGGGGATTGTGGGTCAGAATAGGCAGAAAAGCATGCTAGCTTGCATACAGCAATATGTGACTAGATTTAATAGGACATATTGGTATTTTTGGCACACCGCATTTCACAAATTTTGTATTTGGACATACTGAGTCTTTCCCTGGCATAACAAACACAGAAAATGTTTGTACCTAGGGTGGTGTTCTCAGGGCCTTTCTGTGTGACCATGATGGGCTCATTCTGCTGGCAGTAGAACTTCAAGAGACACTCCTGATCACAGAAATGCTTCATCTCAGCTCTCCACATCACAGACTCCGTCAGGTTACCCTGCACCTTACAGCAGTCACACCTTGCCGCCTAGTGGCCACAAAGAGACGGTTTCAGAACATTATTCATTATTCTATGTACAAACACACTTGTTTTACAGTATCAACAATGAGCGGACCTTGAAATACCAGTCGTTGAACTTTTTGGCACAGGTCTCGCCACAGAAGTCCCGCGTCATGCCGCCGAGCTGCCGGGTCACGGCTCTCTTACAGAGCTGGTTGCAGTGGTTACAGCTGACACACTTCAGACCCAAACGCCTGATAAAATCCTGCTTAAATAACAGCTTACAGCCTGAAAAAAAAACAATAAATTCAAAAGAGAATGATGAATAAAGTGGACAACAATTTTTGTTAAGACCTCAGATATACAAACAAAAAAATTACTTAAAATGACAGACAACATAAATGAAATGTAGCTAAACAACTAAAATCATATGTGAAAGAAAAAAGGCAGTCATCAACAGCTAATCAACATTGTGACTTCTTTAAACTGTCCAGGAAAGTGCTCAGATTTATTAAGTGTCCTTGAGAGGAGAGGAGATAAGTACCTTCGCTGCAGAAAGGTCTCTTGACCCCCGAGAACTTGACCGTCTCATGTAGCGTCTTTTCCTCTTGGCAGTACTCACAGAACGTCACAATGCAGTGGAGCTTCTTGTAGTCCTCACAGCATGCCTTACTGCAGAACTGGTAGACCTTATCCTGAAGACAGACACATAAAGATAAAACACATTGGGCCCATTCTGATGTATAAACGGTATGCTATGCATGCTTTAACAAAAAAAAACACTGCAGAGTGATTTGTGGCCGAATCATGTTCACTCTCACCTGGTAAAATGCCTATCACTGTTTAATCAACTGATTACTCCTTTGGTTACACCATAAAATACTGAGAAATGCTCGCTACAATTTCCAGGAGGCCAACATGTGAAAATGCTTTATTTTGTACCCAAAACCAAAAGTTAATTTTCTACTGACACATTGTTCAGCTCCAGGTAGATTTATCATAGTTACAATCTCTCTTCACATGATTGTGAAGCATTACTTGTGAAAGGAAAGACATTAAGTGATATCTCACCTCCCACTCCAGAGTTTCAGGCTTCAAGCTGAACGTTCCGCGACAGTAGTTGCATTTCAGCTGGACTGTGTTGTTAGTTGTGGGGACAGGTGTCTGACCATTGGTGGCTGTTTGAAGAGTAGCATTCTGTAAAGAAAGTCATCATGGAGACAATATTAAAAAATGTTTCAAAAGCCCTTTTACAAGCATTATACTACAGATTGACTTGGATGATATAAAATCATCTGTATCATGAACGTGGTCACAGTAGTTTTCAAGAAAGTCTGTTTTCTCGTTAATATGCAAGTTAAAGCAAACATGATGCTATACAACTAATCAGGTCATGGACTCCACTGAGGGAACCTGTGGTGTTTAATGTTTGTGTTCAGAGCTGTTGTTTTTCATGCAGATCAGTCAAATGTTGATGGTTTTATTTTCCCAACTTTGACCATCTTTTCAATCAGGAAAAATTACATATATAGAGGAATTCGGCCACAAGGGTTCTGCTCCATACAACTTCACATTAGAGAGCATGGGAAACACCACATCAGTGCTACTAATTTAATCCAACTATTGAAACGATTATTGAATAAGATTAGTACGTATACCCATTTTCAGCAACATCCTGACGCATGGTCAGCAGCTGAGACGCTGCAGTTGGATGAAACAATTTGGCGTTTCATTCAACTCTATCAAAGAACTCCAGTGCTTAGTAATCCAGAACGCATCAGTTGATTACTTTTCTGTTGCTGTATCTGTTTTGTTTTTTTTGTATGTAAAAGGACCTATATTTGTGTCTTCTGGATTGAAATGATGGAAGAGTCCCCACCTGGAACTTGGTAACGCACTGTGAGCTGCAGAAGTTGAGGATGTTTCCCTCTGGCAGCGTAGCCTGGTACTGTGGTAATGAATTCCTCTTACAGAAGTGACACGTGGGCTCTGTGTCTGCACACACAGATATTAAATGTTAAAATTCATATGAAAATGCATTTAATACACATGCTTGTGACTTTTAAAAAAAAATACTTTTTTGACTGAAGTAACCGTTTTTACTTCAGCATTCAATGTACATTCAGTATTGCTACTTGCTTTGCTGGGATAAAAGAATATGATCAGGAGTGGACAAACAGGTTAACTGGAGCTTCTCTCTTCTGCTTTGTCAAGTCAGTTGGAAATTATCTGACCAAACAAAAAAAAAACATTCAGAGCGGGACATCATCAATTGACACTAACAGTAGGAGATATGGACGGAGCCTTCTGTCCATACACTGCTGAGAGGGTACGTGCAGCAGTGAAGCCGATAGTTCAATCACAACACAACCACAGAACAAGGAGTTAGGAAAATGGCGGAACTTTTTGAGGAGGGGTTGTGTGCTGGTGAGAAGTTTTAAACATCTGTATGATGTTTCTTTCCTAGACACAGTGACAAACACGTTTCTACAGTACCGCTGGGAGGACATTGGAAGGGAATTACGTGACATGGACGGTGGCGAACGAAAAATTGGAGATCTGTACGAGAAAAATTTGACTCCGAGCAGCACCGTCTATTGGTTGTACTGCTTAACATCCATGCCAGCGTGAAGGATGATTGGTGGTTCAGAAAAGCTTGGTTTTAATATTAGTTAGCTCACTTGCTTGTGTAGTCATCTTACTCACTGAGGAAGGAGGTTGTGGTGAGTTTGCCCTTATTCATGCAGGTGACGGAGCAGTAGGAGCCCATGGTGCCGCCCGCTCCGAGGCTGTGGAGAACCTCGCCTGTTTTGATCAGCGTTTTGCAAGTCAGGCAGCTCGCAAGTTTACTGTGTGCCTAGGACAGAGAGGGAAAACATCACATCAAAACAGCAGCAGTGTAATGTTCTTCAAGACATTAAGATTAAGGCTGATTAAACTGATAAAACTGATTAAACAATAAAAATGTGTAATGTCAACTCATATCAGTGTTCATGGTCCTTCAACAGCTCTAAAAAGCAATTAGGCTTCTATCAATTAGTTTCAAGCCATTTTATTCACAATACAGTCCATTATCAATGGTGGAGGAACAGTGCACCAAAGAGAAATAACGATCGTTTTTAATAATAATAAACTTTGAAATCCTGATGGACCCTCTTCATTGAAAAAGGAGCTTTTAATGTGTGTGTTGGGAGTCTGGAGGAATTTCTAACTTTTATTGAGAAGACCTTGATGACATTAGCATCAACTGAGTAAACAGCACAAATCTCCTGTTTACTGTGGCCAGTAGTCTACATGACTGCTTTGTGATCCTTTTCCCACTGCTTGGCCATAAAGACACAGAGATTAGACTCTTTATCTGGTTATAACACAGTGACTAGTAGGAGCAGCATCAGCCCTGGCCATCTATTGTCATATTATTCAATATGTGTTGGAAGATGTTTTTTTAGGAGAGAAAGAAATGAAGACACAAGAGCTGGTCACATACAGAAAAAAACATATTTGCATTTCACTCATTTTCCAATATTTAAGAAACTGAGCAAGCTTTTTGCGATAGATCATTACTGGACACTGACACCAGCTCACAATGTTACTGAACAATCAGCCTTACACAGACCCCGTCATTTCTTTCAGTTATTAGTGGAATGTCCAATAAGCTGGTGTTGCCAAGCAACAAATACATTTCCAGGCTTTAATTTCTGGCAAATATTTAATCACAACACAATTTAGCTGCAACATATTCAGTAAAAACTGAATAACAGAATTATTAGAGGTTTAACATCTCAAGGATGAGTGAGCCATATCTCATTAAATCCTGCTTTTCATTATTTGGGGATTCATAGTCCATCTACACGGGCTGGTCCATCAGCCATGATGATCAAGACAACAGCTTTGCTCTGAAAGAAAAGCGCAAACTGGACCCCACTGTGCAAACAAACATTTGCAGAGAAGAGAACAAATATCTTCAAACTAAAATGCTGCCCGAACCACTGATAATGTGGGCAGCACTTCTATTTTCTGTGAACGTCATGGAGATGAACAGGCTCTGGTTTATGTACTCTGTTCATTAAAGGAAATGTTGCAATATCACTTGGATATTTTTCATGAGAATGCACACCTGTTTTACTGTGACTAGAAATGTGCCATGGTCAGGTTAGTATTTTCTGTATTTACATTTAAGTTGCTGAAGAGGCAGTTTCTCATGGCTGTGAAGAGGAGGAGGGTTCACCACAGCTTAATTAAAAGCAGAACATGACTCTGACTTCGACATGATTATGACATGACTCAAAGTTCTGGCTCTCAAAAGCAGAGCTGTAATTTGAAATGGATATGCCTGAAGGAAATAAATGAATCAACCACATAGGTCCCACTGAGGAAAATTCTACACACCTGCGGCCCGTAGTTGGGCCTACAGTACCTGTTTGTACTCCCTGATGCAGTTCTGGCAGCAGAAGCGTTTCTGTTGGCCATCGACCAGCAGGAAGTGGTTGGCTGTCGCTCGGCTGGGCAGGTAGTCGCCACACTGCTCACAGCAGTTCATGATCAAGCCGTTGGCCCTGCGGTAAACGTTGAAACATGTATCGCTGCAGATCTTATGGGTCACAGTCTTAAAGCTAACCTCGTGCCGGATCTGTAGACAGAAAAATGCAGAATTAGCAGCAAGAGCCTGATTAACTTCATTTATCTTTATTTGAAACTGCAAAAGACTTCTTAATCTGAGAGCAGAGTCGTTATGCATCGCAGTAGCTCAGCAGAATCCAACAGTGTTTCTCAATGTGAACATGGAGGCTCGCAACACCTCCTGCATGTATTTGCTTGTCCTTTGAAATTGTCATAGATGAATTAAAAATGAATTAATGCTGAGATATAATTTGAGCCACCAAAGGGCACGTTCAACTATTCATTTTAATGGAAGTCTGACTGAGGCTGTAATATACAGACTTTACAATCTTTTTGCTCTGTTTATGTCATGTTCTTTGCAAATCATTTTAGAGGAGTTTGGCAGAGGCAGCTGTTGCTTCTACCTCTGCCAAGTGGGTTCACCCATGTCCACTTGTTGGTTAGTTGGTTTGTCGGTTTGTCAGTAGAAATTTAAAAAAACAGCTGGACAGATTATTGCTTTCTTAATTTCTTTGAACACTGCATGATAGGGCATATTTAAACATTTTCATTATTTTCCCTGGGAATGATGCATTGATTCTGATGGGAGAAAAAAAAAATCAGCAGGCTGGTATCTATGAGTGTTCAGCATTTGATGCAGATCCAATTAAAATCTAGATCTAGCAGCCTAAAATCTTAGGCTGCTTATTATTTTATTTGATATTGGATTAGGCTTGATGGAGGAGTGCCATTCTAGTACATAAACTAAATAATAAAGGAGCCATAAATAACAATTTGCACATGTCACAAATGTAGGTAGTTGTGGTTGCTAGGTGACAGTCATATTGGTTAGCTGTGGCACACGGTGATACAGGTAACAGCGCCATCTCACAGCCTAATACTGAATGTGTGAGCAAGAAAAAAAGCTTGTCAAGCTCACAAGTTATTAAATACCCAGTTCATTTATTTTTGATACCAACAATGCTGATGGAGCAACAATCATCTAAGGTATTACATAACGAATGAATTCATCACAACCACTAACTAACTAATGCTTCATTGTGAGGGGGGAGGAACACCTATCAAATTTTGAGATAACCGTTTTTTCAAGTGGTGGTCATGGAGACTGAGGCCTGCTTGAAAAGGGCCTTGAGAAGCCACACTGAAATGGAGGGATGGAGAAAAGAAAGGACAGAAAGAGTGAACAAGAGAGCAGCAAAGGCACACGAGGTACAAAACAGAGATAAATATTGAATGAAAGTGACCTGAGGAGGAAGCCAAGCAAAGAAAGAGAGACAGAGGCAATGAAAGAGGATGAGAACATGTAAATTGAATGCAACAGGACTTAAGCATGTAAAGTCAAATATTATTATTATTATTTTTATTTTTATCATCATTATTATTATTATTTTCATCATCATCATCATCATCATCATCATCATCATAGCTGCTCTGAGGCTCTTTGAAATGGACTACATTACCCTACGGCCTGTGTAATGTTTTGTGCACCCAAAGCATTCGTATTAGTATAAGTATTATAGACATTAAGCCTTGATCATACTTCAGTATAGATGTGGACATGGACAGCCGCAGACTTGTATAGAGAGTAGACCTGCTTCTATACATACAGCGCTCCTTTGTATAATGCATTTAGATGAATGATATGAAAAAGTCAGCAAAAGAAAATGGTGTCTGCAACCGCTTAATGAGAATAAGACTCAAGATAAGAAATATAGTACATAGAAGATACAATACATGAAACAAGCCAAGTTTTACATTTTCTAGAGCGTATGAAGTTGGTGCTCAGATTTGGGCAGGCGTCACATTTTTAATCACGCATAAGGCCAAACAGACACAGAAACCATGAACAGACCTTTATACAACCAACATAGGTGTAAACTGATACCCTGGTGAGTCTGTGTTTCCCTCCACTCTTACTTTTCTATGTAGTGCTACTCAATTATTCATCCCTTTGTCAGGAACTTTAGCTGTCATTCTTAACTAGATTAATGTACATTCCACAGACAATGGGAGTGTGATGTTCAGTGTGTCAGACATACTGACCTCTGTGAGCTTGCCGCAGACAGTACATTTGGTTTTGAGGCCCGACTTGGGCGGGTTTTGCTTGTTCTCGTATGCACCCAGGCAGCCTGTGCTGCAGAACTCCTGGAAAGACTCACTGGAGTCAACCTGGGCCACGATGGTACCCTTCATGTTTGTGATGTCCCTGAAAAACACAAACACGTCACAGGAAACTGAAACATTAACATCTACAAAAAGTTTATAAAGTAATAGCCGTCGAGTTGTATTTAAATATTGTGTTTAGGACTTGCAAAGATATTAGTTAAAACTCAATAACTGGTATATACAAATGATACAGAACCCCATTGCAACTGACATTCCACTTTTTACAAGAACTTACTCAACTCAGCCACAGATTTAGTTTATTGTTACAACCCACAAAATTTCAAAATATAAAAATGCATTCTGTTGGTTGATACTCACTTTTTGCACATGGTGCAGCTCTTCTTGGGGGCGGGTTTGTGCGAGAAGGCAGACAGACAGGTGGTGGAGCAGAACAGGTGTGTAGAGCCCTTACGCTGGTACGCCGTTTGTCCTTTCTTCAGTGGCTTTTTACAGTTAGCGCAGGTCACCTGGTATGAACAAACAATCAAATAATCGTTTGGCAAGGCAGTTTTTACAATAGTAATAAGTAATCTATGACTTTGCTCTATAATCTGCATCCAGTGCTGGTATCCTTCTGCACATACATTCTGGTTCATGTAAAACTAAAATTAAAACAGATACAAAGGCTGCAGGACCACTGAACCTCTAACTCTGGATTAAAGAGGTTAACTAAAATAACATTCCCATTGGATGTCTCTCTTAGTGTAACCACACAAATCCTCAATAAACAGAGCAGATCACCTTGACTGTCCTGGGTTGTGGCTGGGAGCCTGAGGAGGAAGTAGATGAGGAAGACTGGCCAGGAGGTTTGGGCAGGGAAGTGGCGGGTGACGGAGAGTCGACCCCTGTCTGTTTTTGGTTGCGAGGGACTGAAGCTGATTGGGAGATCCATGAGTCTGGAGGGAAAGAAAGACACAAAAATAATGACAATTTTTCTAATTTTAGAATGGTCTTTAGTTTGAAGTGACCCCCCCAAAAATAAATTATTCAACTAGAATGCCACAGACCTCCAACAAGACCAGACAGCTCCATTTAATTAAATCAAGCCCTATTTCAATCTAAATTTGAAACCACTTGTAAATACTTAAAACCATAAAATCACCAGGCCCAGGATCAGCATCAAAGTGTTCTCACTCATAGGTAGAAGTCATCTAAATACACCAGATTTTGCTTTCATCAAGATCCATGCGATACTCCCTCAGGATTTAAGTAAAAAGTCCAAAAATGTCCCATCTCACTATGTTAAAGAACGTGAGAAAAACTCCTGGACCAGTCCCTTGCCTTAATGGACAGATGATGTAAGAGAATAAACACCCAGCTATACTCAGACCAGGCACATGGAGGAATCATTAGGTTACTGAGGCACCCTGTAACAAAGCATCATGCTTCAGCTGTTTCAGAACCCAGGTAACTGAAAACCAGGAAATACTATATCACACTTGCTATCACAACACTAATCTATGTAGCCTAAAGTAACACAACTTGTTGCATCACCAGCCAAATCATAGTTTGCTGGTTTTGTGGTTGTAAATCTGGTTAAGACTCTGTGCAGCAAGAGGTGGCTGCTCAAAATGTGATTCTGCTGTCCTGACTTAACTGCAAACATCAAAGTATAAGACATCCCAAAAAATAATCCTCCAGCTGCCAATAAAGTACCACTGCAGACAACAGCACCATCTGGAGTCTGTGTGGAGCCACACAGGAACATAAAACTGTCTTGGGCTCAGTCCCACTGTCCCACCTCATCAATTTAGTGACAATAAGTCTGTGATGACTCGGGACTGTCTCACCAAGAATTCACAGTGCCTGATGGCCCACTTTGGAACCATTTAATCCCTATATGGACACTCAGCAGGTGATGCAAGTCTGCTGACTTATACACATAGCTCTGGTCTTAAAAACAAGCATGACAGGGAAAGGAGTTGCAAGAGCAAATACACTGTGCCTGGCTCTTTATCTACTAAGGTATGCTGCCTTATTCTACAAAGAGTATACCGAACCCCTCAAACTTCTTTGCTTAGCACACAGGTGGAGTTTATCAGTCTGTGATGGTTCACTGTTAAGGTCTTCGGGTGAACTATGGAATTTCTTTACACAAATCACAGTATTTTGTTGCTCTACTTACTTTCCACTGATCCGTAATCAGATTTCTCCCCCACTCTACATCTTTCTCTCTTATTTGTTCTGGATGTGAACATCAACTCTGCTCACTGTATGAAAGTTTTCATTGTTGTTTTAAGACCATGCTGCTGTGACAGCAATGTATGACAAAGAGGCCTGGTTCCTTGCAGTGTACATGCACTCTTGTAAAAAAAAAAAAAAAAACCTCTGTCAACAAGCATTTTGACCTAGACCAGCACCAAGTTAAAAAGAACACATAATGGGGCTGTGTTAGCTGGGGCGAGACAATTAAGGTAAGCCTGAGATGATGAGACAAAACAATCCTGGAAAGCCAGCTTGAGTAATGTATCAAAAAGACTAAAGGATCATCACACACCAGACACTGCATAGTGTGCTATAATTGCACTGTGCTTTGCCAGTTAACATTCCATTGTGTTACAGCAAAAAGTTAAATTGGTTCAACTGTTCTACAGCTTTTCAATAAATCACAGGGCTGTTTTTTCACCTGTTTGTGTTTCTAAAAATTGCGTTGCCAAATTAGGGAAAGCCAGTTTTCTGTTTGCAAAATCTATATGTATAAAACACAGCAACTACAGAGAACACTGCTGAAGTTTGTTTGCGGCATCCATTTATGAGTATGTTACTGTCAAAGATGTATATACCAGTCAACACTGATTGGCAACTGATCAGCTGAGCATCATTACACTGTATTCAAGTTCCACTATTCTTCCTTTTCAGTCAAGTCTAGAAAGTCAAGAACCTTTATTGTCATTGTACTGCTGTGCAAGAAAACAATACAATGAAATAACAATTAGGATTCCAGTTAGTATGTGTAGCTCTCAGTTCCAAATGAGCTGGTAAATTAAGATTCAAGCTCAACAGTAAACTTTTGAAACAGGACAAAAAAAAGGTCTAATTTTTTTTTACAAGTTCCAGTTAAAATCTCTTCTTGCTGCACAACAGATTCATTACCTGCTCTGTTGTGAGTCCCTGTGTCTCCATTCTGTACCAGCTGGCCCATGGGGCCCGAGCCCCGCCCAGGGTTGAAGGAGGCAGTTGGTCGACCAGGTGGGGTGTCGGGATTCAGGCTGAATGCACTGCTGATCTGCAGACCATTTTCCTCTGCCTGGCCTTCACCTGCCTGAACAAATAAGCCACTTAGGTTATTCTTCCTCCATTGTGACTGAACATTAGAGAACAGGACGATAAAGAACCAAAAAGGTGCAAGTCGCCTGCTGTACAGTCTGAATAAATATTGGCAGAAAATATGACTCTCTCTCCACAATCATTACAACAATGTCATTATCCACTTTTTCAAGAAGACACCTACTATGCAAAAGAGAACACTTGCATTCAGCAATGTCTACCAGCAGACAACATCAGGAGAGCAAACTTTTCCTGAAACCAATTAGACAGCAAGAACATTTTTCATTCTTTAAAAAAACAAACAAAAAAACAGTATAGATGAATGTCAATGAGACTAAAGCAACAGAAGAATAGTATAAAATCAGCTCTGGTGATTCTCACCCCTGTTTCAGATGGCGCACCACCATGCAGTGATGTCACAGAGGTTATCATCAGGTTCATGTCTGCCTGGACGTCTGCTGGATGTGGTGGAGTATTTGATGCAGAAACAGTGGAGCATTCTTTCTGGCTACTGGAGCCCAGTGTGGTGACACTGGCGATCCTGATCTCTGAATCAGGCTCAGTGCTGCTGAGTACACCTGGCGAGTGGGGGGTGGAGGAGCCTCCAGGGTGCGCTGGTGAGGAGGGGGAAGCGTCTTTCTGTTCAGAGTCCTCCTCGTCATCAATGACAATAGGCTCTGCTGCTGTGGTTGGAGGTTTAGGTGGTGCTGCCACCGTAGATGAGCTGGAAGACGCAGGAGAACTAATGGTCTTTGAAGGCATCGCTGCTGTGGACATGTCTACAGTTGTCCCGGTAGCAGCTGGCTCGAGGCAGTCTGTGTTGGGTGTGTCTTGGGAAAGTGTTGTGGCAGAAGGCTGGGGAGCCTCCTCTCCAACAAGAACCACATCATCATCAGTGTCCTCTGTGCCACCCTCCTTTGTGGCTCCATCTTCTGTTTCCATGGAAACTGCCTCCCCGGCCTCCTCTGAGGGGGGCGTGGTCTGCTGCTGGGGGGAGGGAGTGGCATCCATGGGTTCCACCTGCTCCCCTGGCTCTTCTGCTACGACAGGGTTTGGTTCTGACTCCCCGTCCATCGCTCAGGCAGCCACCTGGCAAAACAGACAAAAGGCAGTTGGGAGATGAGCAGGTGAAAGCCAATGTGTGTTTTACGATGTCTGACAGGTGTGCAGGAAGCACAGGTATCCCCAGAAGGCAAGCCTACTTCATATAGCTTTCCCATGGCTGGTGGAGAACTGTGCCATTGTTAACTACAACCCTTTCTGGGTCAACATTACCTGATTTCTGGTCGTCATTAAACACTCAGTTCACCAAAAAGTCGTAACTCTAGCCTTGAGTTTGAGAAACCTCTGGGTTTCTTTGGCAAGGTAGGGATTCATGTATTGATCCCTGAGATACTTGATGACACACCAGGTGTTGGTGAAGGGAATTTGTTTGTGAACCTCACAAATCCAATAAGGTAGCTAGATACCACCTACCAATAGATAGGTGGAATATGTTTCCACTTTTTTGCAATTTGATTGATCTGACCCTTAAAAACACCCATCTAATTTTCAACCAAGCTTGTCCCAGATATGAGCCTTTCATTTCAAACTGTGACCTGCTTCCTCCAAGAAGAGTGTCCAGTTATGATTTTACTGGATGCTTTAATTTTGTTTGGAGCCAAAATGGAGGCAGAGGTGAAGCTGGGGTAGTCATGTGACTGCTGTGTTACTTCACTTAGGTCAATTCAAATGAGTCTTTTTTTTAAAGGTGACTTACAATGAGCAAACATGCTACCAAGGGAAGAAAAAAGGCAGTGCTGTAAAAATAGAAGCAAGAGCAGGACAACACAAGGATCCCTCAATATCTCCCCCGACCTGGTCTGACTCAAATGTGAATCACATCTAGCCAAAAACAAATTAGGAACCGTGTTAAAATCAGACCTCAAGTTGATAAGAACAAATAAAAAGTAGCAGTTACTGTGTTGCAAGTCTCAATGACCAATGACTTTCTGCAGCAGTCTCAGTACACTTATCAAATAATTGGTAGACCCTGCATGTTCATGCGTTTCCAATTGCATTTTGGACTTTTGTTCAGATCAGTCAGCACCTCAAAAAACATACAGCCTTTAAATCTTGAGTTATTCCAAAACCAGCTCATTCTATTTAGTCAAATAACATCAGCAGAGATAATGGTCTAAAATGATTCCAATTTTGCTTTTGACAGGTACTTTATTGATAGGACTGAGGGACAGTGGTGGGCTAAGTGCAACAGTAGAACTGATGTCTTCATGGCTGAACGTAAGCACCCAAGAACTGCTATGTGCCTGCCCAGCAACGTTGGCAACTTTGCTCCTCCTCCTCCACGTCACGTCTCCTCCTCTTATCCTCCTTTTTCCTCGGATCGTGTTCTCTGCACCTCCTTACCAACCACCCAGCACTCTGCTCCTCCTTCTCTCACCTGCTGTCTTCCACATGCCTCCCTCTCTCCCCACCCCTGCTTGTCGCTCTACACAGCTTCTCTCTTGTTGCCCCCGGCAACTGGTGAAGCTACACCTTGGTTGCTGTGGTAACGGTAAGGCCCACCACCATGGGGACTTGTTCTCCGTGCTCCACATCTGGGTGCTGTCGAGCTAGCCAACTTAATTTTTAAATTTAGATATCAACCTTCACAATACTCAATAATTTAACAATTAACAATCTATGTAGTGCTCAATGTTGAAGTGCATCGAACAGTGATGTGTTGATAGATGTGGTCTTCTTATGTATCCACAAGAGAAGAAATGAAAAAAACATATGATGTAGGCCGTTCTGGAGCCACACTCAGGATCAAATAATATTCAAAGCACTTTTGGGGATGTCTGCACTTTCTATGTTGATCCGTTTCTGTCAAAATCTCCTTTTCATGTTACACAGCAATGAGGGTGGCTCTAAGCCACACATCACATCACTGCTGACAGCTGCAGCACAGAAACACACACACACACACAAAGCTCACAGACTCACTTCTGTGCAGACAACGATCTTTGTAGCTCTGTGTTCTCACCCAACAGTCACCCTGAACAGGAAGAGCCTGATAGCACCTGAATGCACATAACTGAGCATTCTATGCTACAGAGGAAGCCAAGTCACTGCCTTGACATCACTGTGGAGGCCATTTTGGCCCCAGTGCTACAGCTATGGTATCTTGAAGGAAACACTTATTTGAGAGAAACGTTAAGGTTTTCTTTGTATTTTACGTCTTTCACTTTCCTCATGTCAGCATATTGACCGATTTTGTTAAATTTTTTTGTCTGGTAGATAACAAATACTGATATTTTCTGTTCATTGCTAATGGATGGGACGCTTGCTTTAAGGTCTATCCTTTACTCTTACTTTGCACGAGGGATCAATGAAACATAACATGGTTTAAAACTGGAACCGATGATGACTGGAGGTGATTCATAACATGTATCTCCAGATGTCTCAAAGCTGTTTAAAGTCATGTATAAATGAGACCCTCACTATATGTTTCTCCATACTTTCAGAATGTGCCATTCCAAAACATCAAGGCACTGAACATTTTCCAAAAATAGAGAGCTGATGTGCTACTGGTTAGCATTTTGACTGTAGTTTACACCGATCAGTCACATCATGAAAATCTGTAACAGGTCACCTCAGAAACATTGATCACGTTCATTACAATGCAATGTCCTGCAGAGAAACCTTGAATCCTGGCATTCAAGTGAATGCCACTTGACACACACCACCCACATCCAATGACCTGTGGACCAAGTACACTTCCTCATGGCAACAACACTTCCCAATGGCAGTGGCACCAGCAGCAGGACAAAGTGTCCTGCCACACCACAAAATCTGCTCAGAAATGGCTCGACAGACGCAACAAAGAGCTCAAGGTGTTGACCCGACTTCAAGTTACCCCAGATCCCAATCTGATCAAGCATCTGTGGGGTGTGCTGGAACAAGTCTGATCCATGGAGGCCCTACCCCCCAACATGTATCACCCAAATGAACTACAAACATACAGACAGAACATAACTAAGAGCTTGTAGCTTATGTTGATTGTTGATTATCTGGCCTCAAATGGACAATAAAGTTACGTTGTGAAGTTTTTTGTTTTTTTTAATACATACATACATACATACATACACGTGCACACACACACACACACACACACACACACACACACACACACACACACACACAGTCTAGCCATTTAATAATTGACCTGATCTGTATTTATTTTTACACTAAACCTTACCTATATCTGTCTTGTAGAGTCAGGAGGAGTATTTCCTCTCTGACAGCCAAGACGGGTCAAAGCCCGACTTTGCTGGTGTGTGGAACTGTATCAGTACAAGGGGCAGGGCTAGACTGCACTGGTTCCAGGTTCAGGTTCGGTGGCAGTAGGTTGGGTAACGGCATTTCGAGTTGCAACGCGATTTAGTGTTGCACTACGCATACCTCTTCAGCTCAAGGTACTGTAAATAAAACCAGATCCTCATCTTTGCTGCGCATTCAAGTAGGGATAAGCCACACCCTCTGTAGGGACACATCAGAAGAGCATTCACGGCTCAGGAGTAAAACGCATATAATGCTGTGTTCAGGCCAAACGCAAAGTGAATTATTTGTGCGAATAGACTCCAGGTAAAGTCAAAGATATGACGCGATTAGACACAATATCGCAATGTGACTTAAGTGGTGGTTCAGAAAGAAAAGAAATTGCACGACACAAGCATTCACGAGTTGAAAAAACTGAACTCAAGCAACATTTTTGCGTGATACTGTGTTACGAAAGCCAATCACCATTGATGTTCACACCGACATCGTGACATCATGCCAATGATGTCTGTACATTGAACATGAACAACAACAGAGGAGACAATAATATTCACCAATCGTGGCCATTTGCGGACCCTCAGATAACACATCCACTACTCCCGAGACAGGACAAATAAGGAGCTGCCGTGGAGGAAAGTGAGTGAGAAGGTGAAGTTTTGGAAATATGTCAGCACAGCATAGCCCTGATCGATCTGAACTCCATTCAGTGAACAAGCATTTCAAAAGTTGTTTGCTTGTCGTGTGGCCAACAAACCTGATGAAGCATGCATTGACGCTTTATTGATTGCCAACCATTTTAAAAATCAATTAATCATTTGAGTAATGTTTCAGAAAAAGAGACATTTCAAGCTCTCAGATTCCAGTTTCCTAAATATGAATATTTAATGGTTTCTTTCCTCCTCTATCATAGTTAACCGAATATTTGTGTTGTTTACCAAACAACTTATCTAAGGAAGTCATCTCAATTGAAATCATTTCCTGACATGTTACAGACCTTACAAATAATAGAGTAGGGTGAAGCCTAACCCTAACCCATCAAGAAAATAATCAAGAGATTAAATCAACAAAGAAAATGATTGATAATTGCAGCCTTATTTATTACACGTTAAATAAATGCTGAAGTCCAAATGAAGTACTCAAGTACTCGTGGCCATACATAATAGAAAATATATCACAAAGAGCAATTATTGACCATGTTCGTAGCTGGAGGTGTCCAGTCAGCAGTTTCACCAACATCACTTTGACAATGGTGCTCTGTTGGTAAAATGCTATATTTGGCCAGAGGGAATTTTTCACTGCAATACCACAAATGGCCACTAGAAAAAAAAAGAAGCAAGGCTGAGCAGCAGCGCCACATCCAGCTCTAATAATACATCCATGCACTGAGGCTGAAAGAGGAAGAGAGGTGCTCATAGTGACCATGTGACAGGAAGCACAAGCATGACATTCAAGATCAATAAGTTGTTCTCAATGGTTCAAAAACAGGATGAGATTCTGAACCAGTCTCCACAGCCAGTGACTGTGCTGTGTGATCCAACTCGAGCTTGAATCATAGACCATTATAACAAACCCCTGTGTGTGTTACGGTTCTAACACATCTCTCCATGACCATGGGGTTAGCTGCTGTCACTGGTGAGTATTAAGAGGACCAAAGGCGCCCCTCTCCCCATGTGCAACACCTCCCTGAAGCCAAGCTGGGCTGCAAAAAATGCATCACGGCTTTTTGGCCTGATATTACACCAACAGAGGGAATCTATGTGCAAAGCAACTGAGTAGTGCACCGAGGGGAAAAAATAGCCTGGTCTAGACTCTGTTCAGACTGCAATGCAGAGCTATGAGGCAGCCTGCATTCACGTGGACGAGAGGCAAACGAGGGCCCAGCATTAATGAGCTCTGACATGCAACCTTTCTCCCCACGTCAACACCAGGTGGACAGAGGTGGGCCGGGCTGGGGTGACAACACTGTGCAGCAACGCGCTCAGCAGAGAAGCAGTTAAAATCAACAGCTGCGCCAGACCAGCCCCAGCCACATCATCACCTTTCATAGGTGCCCCCTCTACCTCTCCAGCACTATCAGTTTGCGCATACAGACAAGTTGACATCATTTTTCCCGCAGGTCACGAGGTGGAAACATGCAGCTGTTTGCGCCAGTTGCGCAGAGAACGGCTCATAACATATTCAAATCAAACGCCTGAGATTATTATATAAAGGCTTATGTCACTGAGAAGTGATGCGTAATGCGCAGCCACCAGAACACCCCCCAAGCCAGCTGATGGGCTAAAATGCAGTCCATTCCGGTTTACCTGGCAGCTCAATGCAAAACTAAACCCGGACTATTCTGAGCTCTGATGAGCCCTCCTCTGAAATGTTGGAAAATCAGCACAGAAGGACAGCATGTACCAAGCTTTCAGGGGCCGCTGGAGTCCCCCTGGCTGTGCCCTTGATTGTTAACACTGGCTAGGAGCTCAGCTCCATGACGAGGACCACCACAGCACCAAATCCGGTCCAGGCACCCGGTTACCGCGGTGACTATGACTCGACCTGATCCGAGCTTCCCTTCTCTTTTTTTTTACAGCAGTAATACATTTGTCAAACTTGGCTATGGAGAGCAGGTCTCACCAAAACTTTAATCAAGAGCATTAAACAGAACCAGCACTACCTGAGCTGCGCAACTCTTCCATAAATAACCCAGGTAAATGTGGGGGTAGGTTGGCTTCCAAGTTGGGATCCAGAAGAAACGTGGTTCAGGGTGTTCCGTTCCGTTCCGTTCCCACCCCTGCCCTTCCTGGCGCAAACAGCCATTGGATTAGCGGCGGATCGAGGGGAGGAGAGCAGACGCAGACTGCGCCGTTGTTAAAATACCAAGAGAAACAATCACAACTCATTCGCGTCAAAGACGAGAAAATATGGCCAAATGTTACGTGGGGTGCACAGCGTGACACTCAAACACAACCTCTGTACGGCTGGGGACGTGTGGTTTTTACTACAACACCCTGCTTCTCGTCCAGTTCATCTCTTCCAGCCACACACATGCCAGGGACACCAAAAGACACCCGGAATCCGAATAAAAAGCCCGATTTTTATGATACCTGTGACGCTGGGGTTTTAATTGGAAAGTTACCCTGCACGTCCACCCTGGCGCAATCAGTGGCAAATATACCCGGCCACCGCCAGGGGCGCCCTCGCGTTACGTATCACATGAACTGCCTTCATTTGTGTCATGCGGTGGTAAACAACGAGGCTCAAATAAAACCAGGCACAGTGTTTACATGAGCCTGTCGGGAGGGACTGTGACCCAAAGCCGGGAATGAACCCGATATTTTCACAGCCAGATAGAATATGCCCCCCCCCCTCCCTCCCTCCTCCCCCAGCGGAAAACAGCACTGCCTGCCGTCCGCCATTAGGGAGCCAACTGAACAATACTGGAGACTAGAGGCGGCAGCAGCCACAGCACACAGAGCAGCCAGAGAATCTCTTCAAATTAACTCTTTATTCTTCCCTAAATGTGTCTTCTCGCCCCAGCGTGACTCCTGAGAGAGTGCCCGGAAATCCGCCTGACGACCCGCACAAGTTCCCGAAACTTTGACTAAGTAGGCGTAAAATTGGAATATAGAAAGCGTCTGTGAGGTTGTCTTACCGGAGTACAGCTCGGAGCGGTGTAGCGCCACTTTTGTGCCTTGATATTAATCCCGGGGAGCGCGTGCGCACAACATAGAACTTTCCACTTTCCGTCCAAAGATCGTCTAATGAGCAGATGACGCACTCCGCATGCATCTCACTCGACGCACCAGCAGTCGGGAAGCCTGATTCATTTATCAAATTCAGCAGGGAAGTTTGTTATGTAAGTGTCTTAACAACTTACTAACCCTCATGCAGCTAATTTAAAGTACTAAAAAAATATGTATTCATAGTATTTTCAGCTTTCACTGAGTTACATTTTTCAACCAACATCAGTCCTGATGATAAAGACCGAATGTTCATTCCTTTTCAGGATTTGAACTCTTTAAATGCAAGTTTGTTTACATGGTGCCGCTGTTTTTATTTAATGAGTATGAGAAAAACACAAATACTTGTTGTACTTATTTTTGTGGCCGTTTAGACATGGAACATAGTTTTTGTAGAATGTGGTCTTTTATCAGTTGCATGATGGTTAAGATTTATCAAGAGGCACAGCCCCCTGAAGAACACAAAGGAAATAGCATGTAGTGCATAGTTAAAATTACAAACACTCATCCACTCACCACAGAATGAATGCCTGATAACACCGGATGCATGATTTTATGCCATAATGACATTGAATGAAAATGATCTGATCTGAGGTTATACAGTATAATAGATATCTTTGCTAACTGTTTACAGTTAGATGGTTGCAGGTGGTTGCAAGATAAATCTGAGAATTTAGATTTAGATTTAGTGCATTCAGCAGACGCTTTTGTCCAAAGCGACTTACAATAAGTAGGACGGTGAGGATCGAGATGATTTGAAGAGCTAGAAAAGAGAGATAAACAGGAGAAAGAAAACATTACTGCTGCTGATGGTATGATTACATTTTCAGACTGATTTGTTTGCTCTTAGGGAACATAAACCTATTTGGGACTCAAACGTTATCGAAATATGGCAAGAAAAATCACCAAAATATCAAATATCATCAACCTGTCACAGCTTGTAGAAATATGCAAATGCCTTGCCTTGTTATAGGTCACAAAGAGGTTAGGAACTAGTCAGTCAAATGAAGGATATTATGGTGATATGTACCAAAATCTGAACAGCTAGCAATCAAATCTATCTTTAACTTTGTTTACAATATCAATAAATAACCCTCAAAATACAAATGTAGGGAGGTTGAGAGAGTCTGTGACCATTCTGTAAAAAAAGGGTACAAAAATAACAGTTACTATCAACTATTTAATTACTAATGAAAATCCAACCCGTTGAACTCATAAACAAAAGATGCACAAGGCTGAACATTTTCGCTTCACACGATCATGTGATTTATAAACCAATAACAATATTTCATTTATTAAAATCACAGTTATCATGAATATTCTGATATCGAAATGAAATATCTGAAATGATACAACATGTGTTGTAATTTATATCAGGGATATACAGCTGAATAATTCCAAAAACACTGGCATGGTCCTTTAAGCCGGAAGTCCTTCTTGCATATATGCTATCGTTTACTGTAACCGGAAGTGGAGGCAGAGTGAGACGTCTCTCGTTTATTATCCTCTCTGAGCGCCATCCATTCGTAATTTCTATTTTTTTTTTTTTT